>MU827779.1:1348201-1563420 GCA_029204205.1 Desmophyllum pertusum | reverse complement strand
TCCACTTTTTTTAGGGTCCACTTTTTTGGGGTCCACTTTTTTTAGGGTCCACTTTTTTTTAGGTCCAATTTTTTTAGGGCCCCACTTTTTTTAGGGTCCCCTTTTTTGTTAGGGTCCACTGTTTTTAAGGAAAGGGTCCACTTTTTTTAGGGTCCACTTTTTTAGGGTCCACCTTTTTTTTAGGGCCCACTTTTTAGGGTCCACTTTTTTAGGGTCCACTTTTGTTTTAGGGTCGCACTTTGTTTAGGGTCCACTTTTTTTTAGGGTCCACTTTTTTTTTAGGGTCCACTTTTTTTTAGGTCCACTTTTTTTTAGGGTCCACCTTTTTTAGGGTCGCACTTTTTTTAGGGTCCACTTTTTTTAGTGTCCACTTTTTTTTAGGGTCCACTTTTTTTAGGGTCCACTTTTTTTTTAGGGTCCACTTTTTTTAGGGTCCCACTTTTTTTTAGGGTCCAACTTTTTTTAGGCTCCACTTTTTTAGGGTCCACTTTTGTTTAGGGTCCACTTTTTTTTAGGTCCACTTTTTTTAGGGTCGGGCACTTTTTTTTTAGGGTCCCCAACTTTTTTTTAGGGTCCCACCTTTTTTTAGGGTCCACTTTTTTTAGGGTCCACTTTTTTTAGGGTCCACTTTTTTTAGGGTCCACCTTTTTTTTTAAGGGTCCACCTTTTTTTAGGGTCCACTTTTTTTTAGGGTCCCCTTTTTTTTTTAGGGTACCACTTTTTTTTAGGGTCCACTTTTTTTTAGGCGCAACTTTTTTTAGGGTTCGCCCTTTTTTTAGGGTCCACTTTTTTTAGGGTCCAGCTTTTTTTTAGGGTCCACTTTTTTAGGGTCCACTTTTTTTCAGGGTCCACTTTTTTTTAGGGTCCACTTTTTTTTAGGGTCTCACTTTTTTTTTAGGGTCCACTTTTTTTTAGGTCCACTTTTTTTTAGGATCCGCCACTTTTTTTAGGGTCCACTTTTTTTTAGGGTCCACTTTTTTTTGAAGGTCCACTTTGGGGTTTTAGGGTCCACTTTTTTTGTAGGGTTCCACTTCCTTTTTAGGGTCCACTTTTTTTAGGGTCCACTTTTTTTTAGGGTCGTCACTTGTTTTAAGGGTTCCATTTTTTTAGGGTCCACCTTTTTTTAGGGTCAACTTTTTTTTAGGGTCCACTTTTTTAGGGTCCACTTTTTTAGGGTCCACTTTTTTTTAGGGTCCAGACTTTTTTTTAGGGTCGCACTTTTTTTTTAGGGTTCCACTTTTTTTAGGTCCCACTTTTTTTTAGGGTCCACTTTTTTTTGGGTCCACTTTTTTTAGGGTCCACTTTTTTTTAGGGTCCACTTTTTTTAGGGTCCACTTTTTTTAGGGTCCACTTTTTTTTAGGGTCCACTTTTTTTAGGGTCCACTTTTTTTTAGGGTCCACTTTTTTTAGGGTCCACTTTTTTTAGGGTCCACTTTTTTTAGGGTCCACTTTTTTAGGGTCCACTTTTTTTAGGGTCCCTTTTTTTAGGGTCCACTTTTTTTAGGGTCCACTTTTTTTTAGGGTCCACTTTTTTTAGGGTCCACTTTTTTTAGGGTCCACTTTTTTTAGGGTCCACTTTTTTTAGGGTCCACTTTTTTTTAGGGTCCACTTTTTTAGGGTCCACTTTTTTTAGGGTCCACTTTTTTTAGGGTCCACTTTTTTTAGGGTCCACTTTTTTTTAGGGTCCACTTTTTTTTAGGGTCCACTTTTTTTAGGGTCCACTTTTTTTAGGGTCCACTTTTTTTTAGGGTCCACTTTTTTTTAGGGTCCACTTTTTTTAGGGTCCACTTTTTTTTAGGGTCCACTTTTTTTTAGGGTCCACTTTTTTAGGTCCAATTTTTTTTAGGGTCCACTTTTTTTTAGGGTCCACTTTTTTAGGGTCCACTTTTTTTTAGGGTCCACTTTTTTTTAGGGTCCACTTTTTTTAGGGTCCACTTTTTTTAGGGTCCACTTTTTTTTAGGGTCCACTTTTTTGTTAGGGTCCACTTTTTTAGGGTCACTTTTTTTAGGGTCCACTTTTTTTAGGGTCCACTTTTTTAGGGTCCACTTTTTTTAGGGTCCACTTTTTTTAGGGTCCACTTTTTTTTAGGGTCCACTTTTTTTAGGGTCCACTTTTTTTAGGGTCCACTTTTTTAGGGTCCACTTTTTAGGGTCACTTTTTTTAGGGTCCACTTTTTTTTAGGGTCCACTTTTTTTAGGGTCCACTTTTTTTAGGGTCAACTTTTTTTCAGGGTCAACTTTTTTTAGGGTCAACTTTTTTTTAGGGTCAATATTTTTTTAGGGTCAACTTTTTTTCAGGGTCAACTTTTTTTTTATTATATCTCTTATGTGTGTTCAGGATGTATTAAATTTTAAATTGGCGTTCTACGGGGCGCGCGGGGCGGGGCGCGGGGAGGGAGGGGAGTTTTTGTCCTCTCCCCAGATTTCGCTCGCCAAATAGTCCAAGATGGCGGCTCCACGATCGACCGTGACCAGGTGACAGCGCGAGACGATTTCAGCGCAAAAAATAGAGGATTGTGAACAGTCTAATAATTTTTTTGGAAAACAGAAATAAACTGAATACAGTTGTCGCCCAATATACATGCGTGGCCTTTTATGTTTTTAATCCTGAATGTATTCTAATTGGTTGCATTTGCCAATAGTCCATTGTCCCTGTTCACGTCTGTATTAGACCAAGGCGATCCTCGACTGAACTCATAATTTTATATCTGGTACATGTTTGGGCAATGGCTTTAAGCCTGACGCATTAAAACTATGCAACATTACACCTATTTTCAATTAACGTTGTTAAAAAGTAGAAAACTGCTGCACGCACCCCGAATACTATGACAAGTAAACATGAAAAGACATTAGTTCTAAACGTTTCCTTTTTTGTTTTAAACCTGGTGGAACGTAAGAGCTGACTTTTTAGCCAAAACGTAATTTTAGCAGAATCAGCTAGTGGGAAAAACAAAAATATGGGAAAAAAAATTATCTCATTCTGGGCAAAACCAAATACATTCACGTCCCGAAAATAAAAACTTATAGATTTTAATTTTCCACCGATTTGCAAATTCTAATGAATACCCAGACTACCAATCGGTCTTGTCTTTACGCTTTCTGATCCGACACAAACGGTTTTAATTGAAATAGGTGTACACAGACATTCGTTGTACGGATGTGTAGGCATACAACCTTTTGTACGTAAACTCTCGTTTCCATTTTCTTGTTACAGTTACTAAATATGCACAGCAGACCCCAAACGGTAATAAAAGGATTACAATCAGAACTCGGAACGAGATACACGTAACCGTCGCCGAAGCGCTGGGAAAACAGCTGTGCGACCAAGCGCGAATTAGTTTTGGTCTTTTCTGCATCATGTATTTGTTGAGAAGTTGGCACGGAGTTTTTCGAACCAATCAGAAAAGCGTAGTCAAGCAAAAACCAAAGCAAACGCAATATTCCTTCGGGAAACACTCAATTGAAAACTGCCTACTGAAAAGTTATATAATACTTAAATTTAATGCTGGTAAATGTACGCTAATGAGAATAAAATAAAGCCGGACTTTTTTTAATCAAATATCGCCACAAAATTGACCATAAGCTCCTGACGCTTTATAACTTGTCTTATCTAATATGGGTGACACATAACTCCTTTTATTTGCTCACTAATGTGGTAAAAAACCCGATGACTGATGCAACACACCGCACAGAATCGGTTCAGCTACGCTTTTTTCAATTTACTTTATAATTTTTGTTTACTAATTACTATTTCCCAAAAATATAACATAATAATACAACTAGTTATGAATGCACAATTGTGCTCTCGTGTTGTAATTTAAATTAACCGATTAAGATGTGACTATCACTCGTAGAAATTGAAAGCGAATGTACCATTGGATCTTCGCCATTGCTTCATTTACATATCGAAATATCTCTGAAAGCGACCTCACTCATTTTCCACCATACAAATGTGGCACTCAAGTTACAGCAAACTCAACAAATGACTTCATTTTCCTTGCTGGACGGCGATTTGCACCCATTCACCACTTGAACCAGTGTTGTTCAACATTTCACTACTGTTAGTCTCTCTCAAAGACCCTTTCTTCTTGCGGCAAGCCTGGATGACTTCCGTATGTTGAAAGGTGTCTGTTAACAAGAAAGACAATCACTTATTGAGACTCGATTATCAACAGAAATAACTCTTACATCAAAGAGCCCAAAAGTGTGACCATATTTAATAAATTCAAATTCTTTCGTGCATGCATATTATCCAATCAGAAGTCAAGGATAGCTGTCTTTAGCTTCTGGTTGGATAGTCTGCATGTATGAAAGAATGTGAACTAATATTAAAAGTGGTCACACTTGTGGGCTCCTTTCTGTAACCTAAATGACCAGTTAAGATTAATTAAAAAGACATGAAGTGGCCAAATGCTGACAAAATCCTTTACGGTAAATCTCTCTTCTCTATTCATGTGTTGGGTTAATAAAAGTTTGTTGGAACAACCTGAAAAAGTCCTGGAGGTAAACTGTGATGACCTACTGTGCAGACAGTAGCAGCCCATCAGGGAAACAGCAGTGGCCTGGGTGTCAGCCACACTAGCCAAGACGTAATAAAAATATAAATACCGGTTCCTTGCATGGAACATAAAAGTGCTTAGTCTTATTATCCCTGAAGAATTCCGGCTCCTCAACCATTGTACCTGTGACACCCCTAAAGAATTCCTTTGATTTGCTCCCTGGTTCCCCTGAAGAATTCCTTAAATTTGTGCCATAGCCCGGAAGAATTCCTTAAATTTGCACCATAACCCCTGAAGAATTCCTTAAATTTGCACCATAACCCTGAAGAATTCCTTTGGTCCTCAACGGGTGGGTAAAATTTTTTTTATGCAATAGCCCATTAGCCTTGGCCTTCACTTCAGTTTACTCGTTAATTGAGACCTTAATATGTTTAGTTCAGATTTCAGCGATGCAATCTCCGCGTGTAGTGGTAGCACTGCTTCCTGGACTGCGCTGGCAATGGCTTGCTTGAATACATTCGAATTCTGAATATATTGGTCCATTCTTTTAGCGAAGGATATAGCTGAATCTTCAACCACGCTGCTCGAACGAGTCTTGCCCGCCATCCCCGCCATCTTGGATCACTTGAGCACTAAGTTACATTCGCAAAAAGTTCATAAAACTGCCGTAGACCAGTTAATTTTGTCTAAATTAATTTATCTAAATAGAACTCCTTACAGCTCCAGGACGTCAGAGAAGTCTACATGGATAAATTGAAAGATTCACGGGAGCTCGAAAACACACGTCTTACTCTGACCGTGCCCCAGTTTTATTTTATTAATATTCCCCTCATCCACTGCGTCTTACAAGTTTCTCATAAGGAGACGACTGGGGACGAGTCAGTTATCTACCTTACCTAGGATAACCTTAGGATTTTAAGGCACTAGTTTCAAATAAAGAGCTAATCATTCGTATATATTGTTAATTTTTCCTGTTTATTTCCTCTAGGTGGAGATGCTGGGACAACCCCAAACGCCGCCGAGGTGCATGGACTTGGACGAAACCTGCTAATATATTCCAACGTACTCACAGGTTACCAGGACTACACCACTGATGGCCGGCTGAGGGTTGAATACAAACAAAAAGCCCTTAGTGATCACGTGACCTATTACATCAGTCACGAACGAGTGGAAGTCACCAATCACCGCGGTTACCAAGCTGTTTACGACAGCAAATATCTGTTTGTTCTAGATGGCCGGCCGATCGGAAAATCTCCCTTTCGTTTTTCCAATGCGAAGATCGAGACCGACATCTGGCTGAGTATGAACCGGGTGATTTCACGGCCGTCGGACAGGAACTGGCCTTTGTAAAGTGGCCATCTCCTGGGTTTAGCGATTCTCTGCTGAACGCCAGTGAAGGGAGGGTGGAGACATTGTTTTTGCCTCTCTTCTCAGCCAGTTTTAACAATTAAAATTGTAACAAAGCTGCATTGAACAATAAACGCATTGTTCTTACATCAATGTTTCATTCTCCGACTGCTCTGATACATTCTATTTCTTTGTCAACATGCCTCTTGCTCTGCCTCGTACCCAGACCACGCTCTTAATTTTGCGAAAAAATGGGCGGCAAATCTCTTTCCCATGGTTCATCGCGCTTCGTGACCAGTCGCTCGCGCTTCGTGCTCGTTTTTGTTTGTGAATTAAAGTAAAAAGAACAACATCAAACGTTACAAACTTTTTCTGCCATTGAAGAAAATATCAAATTTTTAACTTGGGTTTGGCTTATATTCCTAAGTAACATCACCCTCCTTCCAATGTGAATTATTTTGATTCAACATTTGATACATGTTTGTGAGGTATGGAAATGAATGATGGGAGAGATATCTGTTTTCACAGACACAAAATATTAGGAGTGAATGATAACCCCACATACATGTAACTCACAGTAAAAGTCGCATTATAACTCGCAGTGAAAGTCGCAGTATAACTTGCAGTGAAAGTCGCAGTATAACTCACAGTAAAGGTCGAGTTAACTTCAACTTGATAATCAACCAAGTTTTCCATTTGCCTGCCGATGTGCGTAGCACAGCAAAGTTTCTAAAGAATCAGTTGTGCTGCATTGGCGAGCGAGTGAAAGTTGATTAAGGTAAATGTAACTGCCGTAGCAAATTTGAAATGCTGATGTTTTGAATGTTAGCCCTCTGAGGAAGGGCTAACGTTCAAAATGTCACCTTTCAAATTCGCTACGATGGTCAATTGACCTTAATCCACTTCAAGTTGATCATTAATAAGTGTTTTCTGTAGAAACAAATCGCTTTAGTCCGGTGGAAACACACTCTAAAGAAGACAGTTTTGGCAAAAGAATAACCTGTGATCAGGCCAATTTTTCGCGCTCCTTACATTCTCTTTACGGGTCTCACGCTAAAAATGGGCCTGATACAAAATCTTCTACAGATTGTCTGCCAATTACAAATCACGTCCAGATTTTGGATGTGTCAGCGCGACCACGTAAAGACGAAGAGTAAAAGAGAGCGCAGAAAAATTCGCCTGATACTCAGGTTAGCAAAAGAACAACACAAGTTCTAAAGCAGTAATTATTTTATTACATTTGGAAGGTGTTTGTACACATCAGACTTTCATCTCCTTGATCTTGGCCTTTTCTAACTTATGTGCGGCTGCCTGTGACTTGTTTCCCATAATGCCACCTCCCCAGTGCTTTCTGATCTCATCAAACCTCTCATTGAAGTTGGTCCTTGACAGCCTCGCAGAGATTGGCGAGGTTGTTCTTGTCCTCGGGTCGCACAGCAGTGAAGCACAGTACTGTGGCTGTCTTCTTGTGTACTACCTTGCCCAACCTACAAGAAAAAATCACGACATGTGTTGACATTTTCCTTGTAGTATAACCACTTTGTAGTCGCATGAAAATAATATTTCTAAGTATAGTCGAACCCCTATTAAGCGGCCCCCTATTAAAGTGCGACTACTACTACAAATTATTTGCAAATTGTCCAGTAGCGTTTGAGTGTTAAAACGATAAAAGTGGCCACAAATTTATTGCTTCTATAGCATGCAGCTTGCTTAGATCCATAATTTGTGGGAAATCTGTTGTTAACATCCGAGGTTCTCATTCGCTAATTTGCACAGAATTTTGTTAAGTGGCCTTGGTTGGAGTAGTCGCACCAGCGACCAGTTAGCAAAGTCCTGAAATAATAATAATAAATCAATTGAAGGGCGTGGTGGAAAAACAGCATTACGATCACAATACTGAAAGACCAGCTGCCTTTGGTAGTCAGTGCCATGACAAATTGAGATGTCCTTTAGAAAACCGCTCAGTACTATTTTGGTTCTTTTGGACAACCGGACAAATGTTAACTCTGAATCGATTTAATACCCAGCCTTTGACATAGAAGGTGCTGTAGAAAATATTGGGTGAACTTTTTTCAAGGCACAGAGGGCATGGGGTGAGGTCTTTCAGTATTCAGTATTGTGGTAAAATAGTAATAAGTTTTTTGGTTACATGGATATTTTAAGGCTGTAGGATATGTGCCATAGATCTTTATATAGTTAATGTAGAGACTGACCTGGCTTTGCCCTTCACAATACAGTAAGGGACACCCATTTTCCTGCACAGAGCTGGCAACCACACAACAAGCTGCAAATAGAATATCGGTTACACACTCTTTGAGTACTCAAGTTTGTTCTATGAAGAAATCATCATCACTCCATTATTATAAGTTGAAGGTCCCAATACAAGGACAACATCAAAATCCTTCTTGTGAAAATTAGTTTTTTTAGTCGAGACTATTTTGCCAACATGAAATGCCTACATAAACTTGGACTTGTATTAAAAAGAAATTAACCACAGTTTGAATTAAAAAAAGCTGGGTGAAGTGGAAATGGCTTGTACTACATGTATGTACTGTCCGTTGCAACTAAGCATGATTATTATTCAACAAATTGTAACACTGTCCAAATATGGTCATGATGCACTCAATATCTGTCGGCTGTACTCAACAGATGTCCTGTGTTATAATCCATCAAAAAATTTTCTCACGCGCGATTGGTCTAAACACATCACATGACGCAGCCAAAACTGGGGAATATCCGGGTGATATTCCCCAGTTTTGAACATTTGCGTTTCACGTTCGCAGGTTCAGTTTTCGTCTCAAATAAATTGCTAAATTAAATAAAACTGATTGTTTGGAACAGACTAGAAATATTTTTGAACGCCAACAGAATTATTTTGATGTTTAACAGCTTGGCCGACCGAGATCTTCCACGGCAAACAGAGCGGCCTTGTGAAAAAATATTTGAAGGATAATAACTACAATAGCCTCCATTTGGCTTCAAAAATATGCTCGGATATTTGTCCTTGGACATTATCTGTTCCTCGAAGCTCAGTTTTCCTTGAGCTTTGCTCTCAGAAAACTGTTCGCTTCTTGGAACAGATAATGTCCGCGGACAAATATCCGAGCATATTTCCTCGCCAAATGGAGGCTATTGTTTATATATACGTAATTCCGTACGCGCTCAAGTCAATTCTTGAAATAAAAGTGGAAAGAGTATTTTTTTTAGTTGTGTTATCAATTTGTGTTAACAATTATCCTGCGAAATCTTGCGGAATATCGCCTGATACAAAAACACAACCTAAGTGGGTATCAAACATGATGTGATTGGCCACCAAACCTTTGAAGTTGGGATGTGCACTTGGCAAACTTTTGGACTAGTAACTATTGACGATAAACAATTTTGGTTTACAGACATGTAAATTTGTTTGCATGCTTCAAGATTTATTGCAACCATGGTTAAGCACACCTTAAAATTTTGATGGCCAATCACATCATGCTGTTTTCTTGCATTTTCTACCATTAATTTTAAACCTTTTTTTTATAGCAGTGGCCTAGCCTCTTTGTGAATTTGTGGTCACACTGTTTCTACAACATTAGAAAAGTAGTCTAATGTATGTAACCTACCTCGATAGGGTCAACATCATGAGCGATGACCACAAGCTGTGCTTTCTTGTTCTCCACAAGACTAGTCACATGGTTAAGACCATACTTGATCACAACTGGCTTCTTTCCTGCTGGTTCTTCCTTACCCTCGGCTTTCTTTTCAGCCTTGGCTGTAAGACGAGCTTTCTTCTCAGCCTTGGTCTCAGGACGGTACTTGTGCATCAGCTTGAAAAGCTGGGTAGCTTAAAGTAAGAAAAAGAAATTCAGTATTCTCTTTTAAACATGTACCACTCTAAAAAGCAAGTTGACATTCTCTAGTCCCTAGAGAAGGTTTCCAGTTTCAGAGCTGCAAATAACAGTTGGCTCATCGGACAATGGCCAACCAAACTTTGCTGATGAAATCCTAATTTTTTTTAGTTTATCTGGCTACATTTTTTAAATACACGATAAAACACAATGAATATATATAGATTTTTAAGTACTCATGAATAGTTAAAATATGCACAACATTTCACAGTGAAAAACATTGTTTTATGGTCAACTGGTTGTGGTGCCGCAAAACATCATCTTTCTATACACACTAGATCCTCTGAAAGATTTGCAAAAAGCCAAAAAAAAAGTATTGTAGATTGCAAAGTAAATAGCTGGGTAATAGTAGATAATATAAGCAGATAGTAGACAGTAGATTGATAGATAGTATAATATAATGACAGATAAAATAATATTATTAATACATACCAGTCTGTTTGTCCAGTGTCTGCGTGAATTGGTTAATTGAAGGAGGAACCTTTAAACGCTGGTAAAGAACACTCTTTTGCCTCTGTAGCCTGATGTATTTGGGCCATCTGACAAATCGGCTCAAGTCACGTTTAGGCTGAATATCCCCACCTGATGACAAGAAAAACATTTTCCCAGTGGATTAAAACTTTTACTCTTGGAAGAAGAACAAGGGGATTTCAGTGAACAGAATAATGTAAATAAAAGTGTTCCATACAGTCACAAAGAAACGTGAACAGTTACTTTCAATATTGTAAGTGTCATAACTGCAAGAATCACTTTATTTTCATTCTCTACCCACAGCCCAATCTCGTTCCCAGAGTCCTCGTTACCCTTGTCCAGCGGTGGAATGGGCAACAAGGACCTCTGGGATAAAGTGATCTGCCATGACAGGATTCTTGGACTTCCGGTTCTACTGTGCATGTGTTCGACTCATGTTTCAACAAAGGGACGGCAAGATTCTTGGACTTCTGGTCTTACTGCGCATGTCAGGTGGATCACTTTATCCCAGAGGTCCTTGTTGCCCGTTCCGCCACAAGACAAGGGTAACAAGGACTCTGGGAACTAGATTGCCCACAGCCACAATTGGCATTACTTTCATCTAACCAATAAAACAAATATTGTAGATCTCTGTTGTGTTCTATATCAGTCTGAAATTTTTCAGATCCCAATAATCTCTCTTGAGGATGAGGAAAGTGAGATGCCCAAAGAGAGATGATTGTTTTCTCAGACTAAGTGTACATTATTCTCTGTGGGTGCAATCCATCTCTGGAAACATTCTGTGCTCTTGGAGCATGGCATCAAAACAAATAACTTGAGTCTTCAGAGCAGGCACTCCTTGACTGTGTATCAAGAACAGGAATAGTCAAGGAAGCCAACAATTTCATTTGCTTGTGATTGGGTGATCTGTACCATTTGTTATGTCTCTCAGGATTAGCATTAGCCCAATGAAACCATAGACAAAACAGTCAAACAATGCCCCTGGCCAATGAAAATAGAACAAGTGGTGCAGATCGCCCCATGAGATTGGTCACAAAAGATTTGCCAAAACTGGTGATAGCTTCTTGCAATAGTTTTGTGAGCCAGTATTACATGAACAGTGAACTCTCTCTCTAAGGCAGACACCACCTTGACCAATTACTCTATAGCTGTGCATCTCAGAGAGGTGTCCACCTTAGAAAGAGTTTAGTTACAGACAAACAAGTGAAATTCAGCCAAGACCAACCAGCCAAGCATGCATGCCACCTTAGAGAGGGATCGGTATTGCTGGTTTGCAACCAATCCCGAGAGATTCAAATGACAAAGACGCAGCAGCCATGTTGGTGGTATAAACAATAGAAGCTCATTAGAAATCTTTTTAATGACCACCAACATGGCGGCGATGATGTCACTTGCAAACCACCAATAGAGCTTAGCAAATGTACAACTACTCTTTTATTACAGTTGAACCTCCACTAACGGACACGTCCCCTAGGCGGACACCTCTCATAAGCAGACACTTATTATGTTCCCAGCTTCAGTCAACTCTTGTTATAATGGACACCCTCGGGACATAGTTTGGAGTCCGTAATAGCGAGAGTCCGTAATAGCGGGAGTCATTTTCAGTCAAACCTCTATAGTTTTCACCGGGTGGAGGGCTGGATTTTGTCCATAATAGCAGGTGTCCATAATAACTGGGTGTCCGCAAGGCGAGTACACACAAACACTGCATTGTTAACCTCCCATAAGCGGACAACTCTTAAACGGACAGCTTTTCTGGTCCCGAGGGTGTCCGCTTACGGGAGGTTCGACTGTATTTTTAATTAGGAACTTACCAATGCCATAATTCCTTGGCCTTTTTTCAATGAGAGGGTTGACGACCTTTTTAGGCGCAGGTTTGGATGCAGTGTAAGGGGCAGGTGCCACCTTCTTAACCCTCTTAACTTTAGGCTGCAGATCAAACAAAATTGTGCGTGTTAATTGACTTAATTTTGGTGGTTTTCACGGATGATAGAATGGGATCACATGCATGTACAACATCAAACAATGCAGAGGTTATCAAGCTGGTGAAAAGAAACAGTTTGAGGCGATAATATTCTAAAAATTATAGGTTGGTGTTTAATATGTTGTTGTCTCGTATTGGGACACCGACAAGGAAGCCATAGTATAAAATAATAAATAAACTAGATCTTGCCATGATTATGTCTCTGAAACGAAGAACTGCATTTGCATAAACATTTCTAATGCGAAGAATGTCGGATTTGATGAATCAAAACTAAATTACCATCGATACAAAAACTCACGTGCTAAATATTTTCTTCGATACTTTTAATCGTCGAAAACAAACCAGCATAAAAGTCCAAGAATACAAATACAAAGTACGCAGAAAAATGCATACAATTAAGATTTATTTTATTTGGAGGCTGCAAGACAACTAGGTCCAAATTAAATCTATTTACGAGTTAAATGTTCTTTCTACAACTGAATATAAATGTGGACCAAAACGATGGAACATCGCGAGACCTATCAGCAAATATTCTAAAATGAAGCTCTGTTCATTCGTCAAGAACAAAAATAAATTGCCACAAATATAATTCACATATTGGACGTTAGTTTAATAGTTCTAAAGAAGAGAAGAAACTTAAGATGGGTCAGATGTAAGATAGCTTTTATTCTATAAAACTTCAAGACTTACCATCTTTTTACGATGGCGGACGAAGAGAAAGTTTGCGGTGGCTCTTGGGAATTTCAACTCAATACCCACAATACAGCGCGCGGTGTTCTAAAAACAAAATGGCTGAAAATTCGACAATGTTTTCGAGTGAACTTTAGGCTCGATTCATGCCGCTCTCTCGAGTCCGAACGCGAAATCACAGGATATTTTAGGTAACGTATATTCAGATTGAACGTTTGTACCATAATTTGCATACGAATGTATGCTATCTTTATCGTTCGCTTGTGATTTCGCAGGTGATGTCACAGCCAAGCAGAATTTTACCCCAAAGTAAAGAGACTCTTCTGAAGTCTTACACCAAACGTCTGAAAGATGATGTAAAATCAATACTGGATAACTTCACAGAAATTGTTAAATCTTCCAAGGTATGCACTGTTATATATAGTGTAATATAAATGCATGTATTCTCAATACAATAGATGTACCATAGCTAGTTGACAATATAAGATTAGTGTTATTAACCAAGTGTGCGTTGATCATAGGTTGAAAATGAAACTCAAGTGTCACGACTAACACAGTCCACCCAGGCTCAATATGAAGTAATGTTAGAGCTGCCAACATTGTAAGTTTACCAAATACAGTGGAACCCTGCCTGTTAATACAGACACCTACGGGCCAAAAAAATGGCCGTAATAACGGGGATGATAATAAGAAAATGACTGACTGAGCTTTTGTTTGGGCCAAAGTAAAGTGGCCGTAATAACGGAGTGACCGTATTAATGAGGGGGTTCCAATGTATTATTACAGTGGAACCCCACCTTATGACCACCTCATTAATACAACCAGGTTTTGGTCAGTGATATCATTATGGGCACAATATCAGGGCTGTCATTTGTAGCCACCAATTGACTATTATACCCGGGGGGTGGGGGTACTCCCCAAAAATTTGGGTGGGGTGTGCGGCACGCTTCTTGAGACGCTTACCCTATTTCAGACCAAAATATGTGATTTTCCCTACCCTATTTCAGACCTGACCCTTAAAATTTCGGGGAAAATTTCCCCATTTTAAAGTCAAAATGGCAAAAATCTATACCCTATTTCAGACCAAAATCTATACCCATTTTCAGAGCAAAACGTCTCAAAAACCATACCCTTTGGCGCCGCACATACCCATATAGCTTAAATAAGGGAGTACTCCCCCTCGGCTATTATAACTGGCAATAGCCTGTGTACAGCCACCTGCTCCCAATTTTTCTGGAGGGGGTACATGACGGATGTGACACAGGCAAAACTGGCAACTGCAGTTAAGATGGGGATGGAATTTCACCCCTAAATCCGCCACTGCCTGCATCCCTCAGGTATTTACTGTGATTATTCCAGAAATCAAATTTGATGAAAAGTACTGGACAGTATTTGACACGTGGTTCCCGTGCAAACACAACACAGTACTTCAGAATTTACTTTAAACTGGCCAGGATTCCACAGTATATTAATTGAACACTACTTTTTTCCCAGGTAAGGGCAGGGGAATCTCTGATGAAGCTTGTGTCAGACATGAAGGAGTTTCTCATCTTGAATGACTTTCCCTCAGTGAACACCAGCATCTCAGAACGAAGCAACACTCTTCAGGAGATGACCACTCAAACTGATCAACAACTTTTAAACCTCAAACAAGAACTTGCTGTCAATTTATTTGAGCTGGAACAATCATACTACTCATCTAGTTACAGATAACATGTATACACGGTTATTTGTCCGCAAACTTTCTTTGTTCCGAGAAATGAACTAATGAAAGTAATTGTGTTGGCATTCAAAGTTTGTGGTAAAGCTCTGTTCATGGACAAAAACTGAACATAAGAACGTGTTGTACAAATGGTTATATTGCTTGGATATTGGCTACATGTACATCATCAGTGACAAATCGCGTACAATAATAAATATTTCATGGATATAACAGAGTATATGTGTGCACATTTGCTAATTTTTACTAATATTATTTTGATTCATGGAACACAAACAAGAGTTTATTACAAAATTTCAACTCTATCACAGACTTTTTTTGGTGATGTCATTTGCTCCATATCAAAAGCAAACTAACACTTCTTCCAAGTGCATGTAACCTCACTGGTGAGATGGGAAAACAATTATCACAGAACATAATTTTAAAACACCATTCTCTTTAAATTAATAAATAAATAAATAAATTAAATAAAAGCGCAATATTATTATTTACAGTGATTTCATAAAAAAAATGAATAAAACCTGTTTTGCACTAGTGACATTACGACATGGACATACTGGGATACATGTAATGACCTAAAGAAACTGTTTAATGTCTACACATTAATCATAATTATCTATACTGCCACGCAATATTTCCTTGTTCCGGACTTAGTTATCTTTTGTATGTAGAAAAGAATTCAAAATAATCTTGATGCCATCCGATGTGGTGACTTGTGGTCACAAGAGTCACACAAAGGTCACATTATTTTACAGATCACTTCTTTGTGAAATCAGTTATTTTTCTTGACTTCCTAGAACTTGGTGGGGACTGTTTGTTACTTTTCCTTTTGCCAGGTGAACTTTTGCTTTCTTTACCAGGGTCTAAAACAAATAAAGCAAAATGTTTATCACAAGAACTTCAAGGCAAAAATATAGCAATAGAAAATAAAATAATTATTCTTATTTTTATGCATCCCCCTAGGTTGTCATGCCTGCAGCAGAAGGGTAAGCTATGGCCCTGTGTTTGAATTTTTTGGATCCACCCCTGTGATAGCCTCCTTGCAGACTTCTTTTGGCTTGTCATGCAATCTCTCCTCGCCAAGGAGAGATTGTGTGACGAGCCAAAAGAAAGTATGCGAGGAGGCTACCCCTGTGAGGGCTTGAACCCAACCACCTGATCACAAATGAGCTTACCTTCATCTGCATGTACATTGTCACCATAATGGTCTGCTCTGGCCTTTTTCATACGGGCGATATTGGTTTTGACAGCTTCTTTGTGATCCACGATTGGACGAGGATAGTCTTTACCAATAACACATCCTGCTGTTCTTTGTACACTCAGTGGGGCAGTCCAGGGCTCATAGATGTATTTCGGTGGATATTTCTTCAACACTGGTACATATTTCCTACAAAGAAGGAAATAAATTCCTTGTGAAATAAGCATTGCTACCTAACCCTCATAATCATTGTCCGGTATCAAGTACTGTTTGAGCACAATGATTTTTCACCAAAGTGTTTACCGTCGATTTCACTGTTATGCGACCTTTTAAATCAAAACTCCTCTGAGCAGTTTGCAATAGATTTCCGTCAATCATACATGTCATACCTTATATGGAAGGTGTTTACTCGTCGTAAAATCAAACACTTCCATATAAGGTATGACATGTATAATTGACGGAAATCTTTGGCAACCGCTCAGAGGAATTTTGATTTAACGGTCATGTAACCCATGATGGAAGTAGAAATGAGAGGAAGGTCCTTTTCTTTTCTTTTCTTTGTGATCCCAATGGCTCCTACAGCCTGTGTTTCTGTTGCTTGTGTTGAGCCAATATGTCAGTTTTCAAATTAAACTTACTTGATATATTCTCCATTGGGATCGGTTTTCTTGCCAAACGCCACAGGACTGTAAACCCTGAAGTAAGCATGAAAAAAGGCGCTAGCAGACAACCACATCCAGTTACCAGCATTTAAACTCCAGTCATGATCAAGAAGAAACTTCTCAAACACCTGACACAATAGAATGTAAAATATAGAATGTTACCTGGGACCACATAGACAGTGATGTATATACACATGTGATGAACGCTTGTAAAAACAAACATTTCTGACATTTTGGGTGGTTGCTTACAGGAGGTTTTCATATTTTGCAGCAAGCTGAAACATTTAGCTTTTTTATTGCTGAGTGTTCTTCACCTTCAATCCTTCTTCCCAGCTGATCCACAAGTCTCCTCTGGTTAAGAAACAAGCCACAGCGTGACGCGCCAGATGATGTATCCACCCCTCCCTCCTTAGTTGAGTCATGATAGCATCAATGAAGGGATATCCAGTACATGCCTATATTAAAAGTAACACACGGTTGACAAATCATCATCATCACAAACAATGACACATTCATCGCATGGTAACATTTAACTTTTAGTCATCTAGCTCTGATGTGAGATCAGCTAGAGCTCCCTGTATAACTATAGGCAGTCCTGCTCAACTCTTTCTGCATAAGCACTCCAACCTAGCCTGCATGCAGGCAGTGGCACTGGAGTAATATGGAGCATCAGTCGGAGGGGTACACACAGTACACAAGAGAGGAGGAAACACATAACCTGCGATCAGGTCAATTTTCGCGCTCCTTACATTCTCTTTACGGATGTCACGCTAAAAATGGTAATTGCAGCGCGACCGCGTAAAGACGAAGAGTAAAAGAGAGCGCGGAAAAATTCGCCTGATACTCAGGTAGGAAACACATGTCTCTTCACACATACACACCCCTCCATTTACTCCCGCTCTATATTACTCCAGTGCCTGCCTCCAAATTAACACAGTAGAAGAACATTTAATTTGCTGGTACCACGATACATACCTCAGACCAGGCTTTGAGAAATTCTTGATTGTTGTCCCATGGAATTTGCAGGCAGACAGGATTACCTTCCATTTTGTTGAAGTTAGGAGTTGCATATGCTGCGGTGAAAAAGAATTCCCGCCATAAGAGCTGTCCGTGGAGAGAAACTGGTGGGTTGGAATGTTTCTTTGCCTGAAAACAAACAGCTTTGTTATTAATAATAATTATTGCAGGGTAATGGTCCCAGTTTCATTGGACAGATCAAAGCAATAAATAAATAAAGAACTTTATTGTAATTAAAGGGGCTATGTCACAATAATTTAGGTCATTAGGTCTAAGGTAGAAAACACCAAAGAGGTGATAATAAACCAAACAGGAACAAGGATGGTTGAGGATGGAGAAGATTAACACATATTTGACAACTAAACCGGCCATAAACGGCCAAGAAGAGACCACAGACTTGTACCACTTGTGATGTCATCAATTTTCACGCCAGAGGATGTCTTTGATAATCAACGGATAGAGTTGGAAAATGTCTAACAAAGCATGCCTAAACGAGCACGAAACGTTAAATTGGACCAGAGATACACACAAAACAACTTGGATTTTTTCCTCCAAAATCACCAAAAAACGCGACCTTCACTACCATTGACACTCTTTGTAAAAAAATTCCCTTTTCCCAATGTTTAGGTTAAAACTTTTTCAACTAAACAAAGGCGACTGAAAGGCCAAGAAAACCACAAAATAAAATAAGAGAAAAAGGACAGCAAGAACGGCAAAAAAAGGAAAGGAAAAGCCTAAAGTCAGGTGTGTTTTTCAAACCCAAAAACTATGTCCAAATTTTGATTTCTGCGCATGCCCAAGGAAAATATTGAATTTGTTGCTTCTACATAGAAGGGGATGTTAGTTGCCGTGTTTTAAACTAAGTTTTAGACAGTTTGACATTAAACTGTTGAGATAATGGCCAGAAATAGGCATCAGGGATGTTAGATTGCCGTTTTTTTTTAAAAAGCCCAGTAGTCAATGGGTTATAAGACGGATTGCGAATGGTGAACTTGAAAAAATTGGCCAATTTTTTCAAGATGCGCCATCCGTGACGTAGCTCCTTTGGGAGGTTACAGGACAACTGTATATTGACTGACTGACCGAGAGACAGAGAGACAGTGAACCACTGAAACATTCAAACAATTAGTAGAGTGCTGTACCAAACCTTCATATATGATATAAGTTGTTATGAATTACTGTAGTACCTTAATTACATTCCTGATCTATTTGATCTGTAAATACTTTATTTCCATCAGCATTTCCCCTTTCTTACATTGAAGGACAACTTATCATTCAATTTTCCAATACTCCTACATGTGGCTGACCTAGCTAAGATATCTATGCTCCCAAACAATTTTGTCATACATCAATAGTATTGGACATGCATGTCTATGTTGTGGTTTAAATTTATTTTTGGTTTAAAAATTTTCAAACCAGTTTGATTTTTATTTTATTTTGTTTCAGATTATGGTAATGAAAATTAGACAAGGAAAATAAAAATCAAACTGGTTTTAAAAATTTTAAACCAAAAAAATTTTGAACCACAACATCTGACAGTAGCTAATACTCCTAACAACTCACTCGTGAGTACACATCAGACAATCTGTGATAAAACAGTCTCGCCGAGAGGCAGCCAAACATGACGTATGGACTGAGGACTGTGGTACTAGGTTGAATGGAGTTGGGTGCTGTGTTCG
This sequence comes from Desmophyllum pertusum, assembly GCA_029204205.1. Taxonomy (NCBI): domain Eukaryota; kingdom Metazoa; phylum Cnidaria; class Anthozoa; order Scleractinia; family Caryophylliidae; genus Desmophyllum; species Desmophyllum pertusum. Next base: position 1,544,263 of record MU827779.1, on the reverse strand, counting down.
GCTTCTCAAACTTACTCACCCAGTCCTATAAGAAAAAGAAAAAGTCACTTTATGTGAGAAAACAGCAGAGAACATCTGCAACAAATTGATGCTATCAGATAGGTATAACAAAGTGGAATGCATTTGGGTTGCCAGGCTGTTTCATGAAAAGTAACAACCTTCTAGTCTCTGGCAATGATGTAAATTAAACTTTGAAATTTGAAACTAAATGCATCATCGTCACAAAACTGTGTCATTGGGGCTCAATAGTATTATCTGCTTTGTACGTCATTTTCTGAATGTACAGTGATTTCAGATTAAAATGTTATATGATTTACGGTAACAACCAAATATTGGAAACTAGTTGTCATCAAGGTTATAGTTAGATTCACCTCTCTCTTCATGTGTTCATCTAGCCGTCTTAGAGCTTCCGTTTCACCACCAGGAAAAAGGATGTTACTTGATTCTTCTGGTGTTTCAATTCCAAGCTCATGGAGTGTCGGCAGCTGGTAGTTATTTTCATCACTCAGAGGAGTAGAGCAACCATCAAACATTTTCTTGTCCACAGTGGGAATGGGTTTTAAAGGTGGCCCCATTGACGACACTACAGAACAAAGCTTTTTGTATGTTAAGGGAGCTGTTCCTCCATTTTTTTCTATAATCCTGAGATCAGAATGAATGCAATAATAATAAAAATCAATGTAATTATTACATTGATTTTTATTATGTGTGGCAAAAATCAGGGGATAGGAGGCTCATGGGCATACTCCCTTGGTGCACTTTTGGTGACAGATTATGAGGTAGTGATTGACGTGCCAATGGATGGATAGTTTTTTAAAGGATCAAGTCAGAGTAAATCATTTCCAGTCAACAATTTAGCTTTTAGCTTTTCTTGGTACCAGGGTTGTTCAGGAAAATTAGTGTAGGTATGACACATGGACTAATTATTGTTAGTAAAAATCTACTAGTATACTAATGCAAATGAGACAATCTGATTGGCTGAGCTACTCATATACTATCAGCCATTAGTGTGCAGTGGCTGGAGGTCGTCTACAAAATTGCGGTTTCTTTCTCATTTCTCCGAAGATTTGGAGGAGAATTCGGAGTTAATACTAGACAATTGTTTGTGATTTTTACTAAAACAATAAGATTATGAGCTCGAGATTTCTATGATGTGATAGTTGACGAGGCCGTAGGCCGAATCAACTATCACATCATAGAAATTGAGAGCTCATAATCTAATTGTTAATTAGACAATAAATTGGTACTTCTTGGGGGTGAAATGGATTTGAGCCACGCCCATAAAACGAGATGCTGGTACCTTTTAGGAGTTCCTTTACATTTCGACGATCACCCCTGTTATATGGGAGGTCCCTACCAGGACCTGCCATTATGCCTGTAGTGGCATTGCACAGCATGGGTGAAGTGTGACGTCTGTATTCGCAGGCTAAAGGAAAGTCAGCTTTTCAAAGCTTGTCACTTACTTATCTAAGTCATAAAGTGAATGGCAGATTCTTGTTTCCACTTCAATTCCAGCTTTAGAAGCAAGTTCACAAATCTTTGAATCCCTCTGTCTTCCATCAGGCTCATGATCAAACTCAAATGTCAATTTTGTGATCTTCCATGCTTTGAACAGTCTGGGTAATTCTGATTCAGGCTTTCCTTGAACAACAAATAATCTGAGATAATAAAAAAACAATGTAAACAAATGAAAGTGGTAAAGGTAGAAGACCAGGGGGTACTCCTTATATATTTGGCCCAAATTGGGGGGGGGGGGGGGGGGGGAGGAGGAGGGGGGAGGGGGTGCCACTGGATAGGGCATGGTTTTCAGGGTATTTAGTCTTAAAGATAGGGTTTACAATTTCAGTACTTAGCGTCTTAAACGTGGTATCTACTTTCTCTCTCACCTGGACCCCAAGCTTTTTAAACTGTTGTCCAGGTCTTTCAGTGATTGAATCAGAAATTGCCAACGATTGACTCCCATGTTGCCATGTTTTACATAATCTGGGTCAATAAAGTAAACCGGTCTGAGGGTTAAACTCGTCTCACACGCTTCCTTAAGAGATTGGTTATCATGTAGGCGAAGGCCTTTACGAAACCAGTGAATGGTATGATGAGCTCGTTTAGCCTCGCAGGCTAGCTGTGATTTCGCCGCCATTTTTCATCTGGATTACGTAACAAGTACAATTAGTGGATGTTACATGAAGCATTCGATCACCGCTGTTACCCTGCGGGCGTCAATAAATCCAACCCAAACAAAATGGCTGCCAAAGAGAAAGGAGCGGCAGTTGATGTTCTTGAAAAACGAGTATCAGACCTCGAAAGACGAATTATTACCAGTGAAGAAGATGTCTTAAATCTCAAGGGTTCATCGGTAATTATATCGATTTGTGCTGATCGTAGGATCATGGCTAATTAGTGGATTGAATTCATACAAATGTGTAGCAAATATTGAAACGAAAACATGCCCCTTTTCTCCAACTCATTCTTCGCGTAGATGGGGTGTTTGTAAATTAAATATGCCTGATGATGATATGTGTGTTAACACACTAAATGGAAACATGGCACTGCAATAGTTTTATATTGTACATATGCAGTTAACATTTTTCTATGGTCTATCATCTTTTATAAAATAAACAAGATACTACGCACGCTCTGATTGGCTCAAACCATTTACCATAACTCTATGGAAACAAAGAAAATTGCTTCGTGCTTTTATTTCATAAAAAATAAATCTTATCTTAACAATAGAAAACGTTTTCCGTGTTTCCATAGAATTATGGTAACACTCGTGAAAGTTTGGGAGAACTCGAAATTGCTGTGGAAACACGAGCCGCACAGCATTTCTCGTTCTCCCAAACTTCACTCATGTTACCATAACTCTATGAACACATGGAAAACGTTTTCTATTTGGTATTTTATAAATATTATAAATAGTAGGGCACTCAATGTGATCTATTGGAAATCCGTGAATCTGATTGGTTCTTATGCTCTGATTGACCTCGATTTGCACATGCTCTGCCCTTGAAAGGGAAAATTATTTTTTTTATTTTTGGCGTAAAATATCCTTAATAGTGGCTACTAATAAACTATTAGACGGCAAGCTCGAGGTTTCTATCGGCTAATAGTTGGTGAGTGGCGAAGCTCTGAGCCAACTTTCAAAGCCGATAGAAACTGAGAGCAAGCTGTCTAATCGTTTTAGCATAATTTTCTGACCGATCTATCAAACAAAAAAATATTTTGATTTCATTAAGTTTGATACGCAATTTGCTAAATCATGCATGCTCTGACAAACTGGAGCCGGTGCCATCTACCAATCGTTAGATGACCCCTGAGTAGTTATGCTAATTGCTGATGAGAGATAGTCAACTTGGCCGCACCTATGCCAGTTATCGTAAAATCTACATATTCTTAAGCTTATAATAATCGTTTTGCTAATTTACTAAATCAAGTTTTGAATTTGATACTTTTTCTTGCAGTGTTTGGGAACTTTGAACAATGTTCAAAAAAGTATTAATAAAATTGGATCCAAGTATGCAAGAATAGCAGCAGTATGGAAAAAAGGTATTTTATGTGTCCGATATTTATGCTGATTGCCATTATGAATACGGAGTTAACTAATAAAATTATGTACGGTGGCATAATGATTACATTGGATTACAGATTGACCTTCGGCACTTGACACTTTACTTTCACAGTGCCTCTCTCCGCTAAGGACTATAAATGGATCCCTAGTCCTAAAGTGAATTGTTTGGGGCAACCTAACAGTAACAAACTTCTGTGGTTATTTTTAAACCTGTAGGACAGCCCAGTCGTTCAAAGCATCCAGGATTGGCGTGAATTTGGTTTTCAGTTTTCTAGCTCATAAACAGGAAACTGTGAATGACAGCATATAGTTGAAAACAAATTACTCATTGCTGACTCTTTCTACTTTTCAGTGAAAGAGCTGGAGATATTTCTCTCACCTGAATTCTTAGAAAATGCTTCACTTACAGACGACGCTAAAGCTGACATAATTGTTGCAGGTTAGAATATAGCAACCATTTGTTAAGATTGCTAAGTATAATTTGCTGAAAAACATATTCCAGTATATTTACATGATCATGTCGATCATGACCTGATGAGAACCCTGAGAGGTTGAAAGTTCTTGACATTAGTCCGTAACCTTTTTCACGCTCCAAACTGTTGAAAATATATAAATCTAGAAGAAAATGAGTATATTTACAAGTCAGATAGCAAACCTGAAGTTCTAATGTAATCAATAGGTAGTTATTTTTTGTGGTGATCAATGTGTAATGTAGTTTAATTGTTAGTAGCATGGTCCAGGTTAGGGGCAAGACACTTTACTCTCACAGTGCCTCTCTCCACCCAGGGGTATACATGGGTACTGGTGAATTGTTTGAATGACCTAACAAAATGCTGGGAGCAACCATGTGGTGGCCTAGCATCCCATCCAGGGGGAGAAGCATTTCTCCCCGGGAGGGTACTCCCTGAAATGTTTGGTGGGGGTGTGCGGCCTGCTTCTTGAAACCCTTACTCTATTTCAGACCAAAGTATGTGATTTTCCATACCCTATTTCAGACCTGACCCAAAAATCGATACCCTATTTCAGACCTATAAAATTAGTACACGTGTCTAATACATGACTTCAGCTACCCAGGAATGGGTTTCATTTACGCAAACATTTGAAAAGGGCTTCAAATTCCCCGATGTTAATGACAAAAAATGCCAAACCAAATTCCAGGCCAGAGTGCACAAAACATACCCTATTTCAGACCAAAATGGTCAAAATCTATACCCTTTGGGGTGGCACAGACCTATATAGCTTATATAAGGGAGTACCCCCACCCCCCAGCATTTCTCCTAGTTGCTTCATGCTACAGAAACTGGTTTAGCGCTGGTACCAATGAGCTATCAGGCTTAACCTTACAGGTTTGATAAACATGTATTAAATCCAGTTGACATTCTTAGGTGAAAGCCAACTGAAAGCATGTGCAGACCAGCTTCGACAAATTGAAGATTTGAAAAAGGTTGTCACCACAGAGCCTCTAAAAGGTAACATGGGATGGTTTTGCCATGATGTGCGATTAATGCACAGGAATCTAACTTATTTAATTCTCCTTGTTGTGACACAACTTCATGTTGAAATAAGTGGACCATTTGGAATTCAAGTAGCTATTTGTAAAAGTAAGTAAGAGCTATTTTGGCCTCCTTGGCCAGAAAGGAGTTATAACAGCCATATTGATCTCAACAAAAAACAGTGAACTGCATAGGTAGGAACTGCTTTTAATAACTTTGTCATTACATTAGAGCGATTTTCAATTGAGTATCGAAAGTAATCCGAAATTGGTTTTGCTTTACTACATTCTGTGAAATTGGTTTAAAAAACTTGCGCCACCTACTCAACCAATCAGATGCTAAACCAACCAATCATGGTTTTGGTGTTTTGGTTTTGGTTTTGGTTTGGTTTACGACACTCAAAATGAAAACCGCTCTATGCAGACATTTTGTTTTGACTCAATATAATTTTGACTTAAAAACAGATTTACCAACATGGTCAGCCAAACTACAGCCACTGGTAGAAGTTCATATCCAGCAAAAGGTAATTAACATCCCAGTTGTTGCATCCAGTAATATTTATGGACTTGAATGAAGAATTAAATAAGAAAATATCAAAAATATATCAAAGAAATAAATGGAAAATTAAAACTAAAATAGACTTTTACGCTCACTTTTTACAAATCTGTGGTCCTTGCTTGCTAGAAAAAAACAGACCCCATAGTGGCACTATCTACCCATACATGTACAAAATTATACAAACCCTATAGCTGTTGTGTTCTAACATACATATTCCACAAGCCTAGATATATTAATTGGCTTCATGTTGTTTGGTTCCATTACAGGAAGAATTCAATGCCGCTGATGAAAGGTTACAGAATCTTCTAACAGCGTACAACAACATTGTATCCTTTTACGTGTGTTATAATATACTCAACAAAATTTCTAGATTCCGATTGGTTAATGTTGAGTGCATAGTGAGGTTATAGAGTGCAAAACTGAATTATAGAGTGTGATACGAAAGTTGCCTGGAAACGGTAGGGAGGCACCAATTTTGAAATAGCAAATAAAATTGCCAAATGAAAGAAAAGTGACCCAAACCCCTATAAATTGGATATATTTCATTTGATGAGTCATATTGTGGTCAGTGGATATTGTTTTCTGGTCAGGGAAGTTTCTTCATGGGAAGCAACCATGAGCGTACTAATAGGCCTTTGCATAATACGGTCACATGACCATGTCAATCATAAAAATAGGTGGTAGTACAAAATGGTTGCCAGAAATGGAAAGAGCATGATGAAATTAGTAAGGTTGAGACCACTGATGCGTAAGCGTGATATTTTATAGTGGTTTGAAAGTTCGAAAAATTTAAAGGATTTTGTATGCTGGATGGCAAGGCTTGCATAATTAACCTGAGCCTGGAACAATAATTATTTTCTTAGAGCCTGATCACAGGTTATAGTCCAACAGGCTTTGTGACGCATATTATTTTCTTAGTTGCATAATTTTGTGATAAATGTGAGCAGCGAAGCAGCTTTCATTTACTGTCTTTCTGAGAACAGTAATAATTTATTCCTCCCCTACCAATTAAAGATGATTTCCAGTCCGTACTGCGCAAGCTCAGGGTTTATTTACATTTTTGTTTTGAATTTGTTGATACGTTACACTTTGGTGATGGCATACATGAAGTTGTTATGAAGTTTTTGAGTCCGCCATTACGTGTCGTTGAGTTACTGAATGCTCGATGAGCTGAAACGTCGGTTTTGGGATAACACCGAGGTTCTTCTACTCGTTATTATTGTTTGGCAAGGATATCTGGCATTAATAATGAAGAAAAATGTAAGTTTGTACAACAATATTTCTATTTTCCCTAGTATTTACATTCCTTCGTATGCGACTCATAAACATAGCAGGCGGAGATTGCGCAGTACGGACTGTAAATCATCTTTAAGAAGTATTTGCTGTATATTCCTTAATTGTTACTTTTCAGATAAATCTTCTATCGAAAGAGTTTGTTCAGTGGGACAATACACTGACTCAGATTGAACAAGCCATGGAAGTCAAACCAGCCGATTAGCTTTTAAAACATCTGTTAAAATAAATAATGTAGTAAATATTTAAGGGATTGTGAAACATCGTTTACATGTATGATAGTATCAGGAAATGTTTAATAAAGTGCATCTAGGAGAAAAGGTGATATTAGCTTGTCTTTTAAAACAACACCCAATGAAACATAAAGTGACATATTACACAGCTGAAGTTCCAACCGCAGGATTATGTTGATTTAGGATTGATCAACTGAGAATATTTTAATATATTGAGTACCACTTGGTTAGTCCTTGGTACCTACCACCTGTCAATCAATCAATCAATCAATCAATCAATCAATCCAATCAATCACTCTAGCTGTCCACAAGTGGACTGCTAATTGGTAACATTGCTGTATTCGCTAAGAGCGCAGAAAAATTAGCGTGGATGGCAAAAAAATAGGACAGAAGCGAATACACGTATCTTTCCCACCTTCAACGTTTTTTGAAGCTATTTTACCAATCAAACACTGCAAGGAACTCTGTAGGGCTTCCTTACTTCCTCATCAAAATGAATTTTTCTGCCCGATTCTCGGACGTCCCCGGCTCCCTGGAGTGAAGAGTGGGGAATGAAGACGAAAGTCTGTTTTCCCAGGCTAAGCTCCTAGGTGTACTTGAGGCGAGTGTTGACCGGTTATCAAACCACCCCTCCCCCTCCCCCCCCCTCCCCTCCCCCGATGTCGAACTTGAAAGTGTAGTTTTTTGTCAAAGACGATTGATGTATTAAAACGCTCGAGGTGGAAATACGATTGGTCCATTTGGTCGTCAAGCCCCAACTGGGAGGAGCATGTCAAGTCTGGTGATGGATCGGCTCCTGTCTCAGACCTACCAACTATCCCGGTTATCATTTCTCCCTTTATACGGAGGAAAATGCTAAAATTGAAAATTAGTTCTCGAATTAGTTTATTTTGTCAAAAACTGAATGAAGACTGAAAAACTCACCATGCTGTTACCCTGAACCTCGTGGTAATACTCTTCTGTGATTGGCTGGTTACATTGCAAGGGCTTTCCATCGCTGCACAGTGCAGATCGCCTCGCATCGCTGAAATTCGCGTAAACAACAAATGAAAACTGTGTATTTAATAGACCAAAACAAAGGTCTTTTTATCTCACGCGGGTTAGCTCTGTTGTTTCCTTTTGCTTTTATTCGTGCCGGACGTTCCGTAAACAACAATGAGGTGACATTGATCTATCTCACGTGAGCTAGTTCTAATTCCTGATTGGCCCTTCCAGTTTATTTGCGCGGATCACAGTGATGACGTTGATATATCCCACGTGCGATTGCTCTGATTGGCTGTTTTATTCGGGCAGATTTTATGGGTTTCCTGGGACTTTCTTACTGCAACCTTTTTCGTCTTGCAAGGAAAGATAATTTTTTCTTAACTTTTCAAGGTTAGAGAGTAGAGGCCTGATCGCAGGTTAAATTTTTCTTGGCCCTTTTATCCCTGTTTATACCCGTACCCGTAGGAAATATTTGGCGGGAAATAGTTTGCACAATTTCGCGCCCTTTTGGAGGCTTGCACTTTGGTGGCTTTGTGTCCTTGGCCTTTGGTGACTGACCGCAACAATTTTTTTCGTCAACAAGGCGACATTTGCATTTCTAAGCGCTTGACGGCCTGACGGGTTTAAACATAGTCCCTCCAGTTTAAATCAGACCCTTCATCCTTTCTTAAATCAGATTCCAACACAATCTTGAAGTAGGATCTTAATCATGTCAATAGAGCAGCGATCATCGCTTCTGTCACCGAAGAAGACACCGCTTTGCGCTCGATGTAAACACCATGGCGTTCGGACCATTTTGAAAGGGCACAAGAGATTTTGTAAATGGAAAGAATGCGAGTGCAGCAAGTGTATTTTGATCAGTCAGAGAAGAAAAATCATGGCTGCCCAAGTTGCTATAAGAAGACAGATGGACGATCAGTTGCTGGTAGCGAATGCGGAGAGTGATCATAGCTGTGAGGACGACAGGCTTGTCTCAACAGGAGGTGGGTTCATGGTGTATTAAATCAGAAAACGTTTTGATCGAAACTAATTTTACGTGAGTCAAGATCTTAAGAATATAATATTGCCGACTGATCGTAACGACGTTTGTCTTTTAAAAAATGTGACTAACTGAACGAGATCCTCACCCAGCAGCACTGAATTGAATGAAATAATTTGTGTAATTTTCGTGAGGATTTTGATATTGTTTGTTTGTATCCGAAATTCAGCTGAGTTGAGCATTTTGGAGTGCGACTACCGCCCACAGCTCAAGAAATACCTATGTCAAAAGTTTGAATTTATAGCCTTTCTTCAATGAATGATGTTTTTAGGTTCGTAGAAAAGTAATGGTTTTTTTTAATCAATAACGCCACAAATGCATTGTAGCCAGTTTCGTTTCACTTGCATTCATTGGTAAACCTTCCGCGGGCACATGCTCCTGCACAACCCCAGGTTGTTGTTCCCAACTGCTATCGATATCTTCCCTGTTTCTGAAATTCAATTTTATGGATCCGTCCGTGTAACATTTTCCATTTAGGGGAGCAGGGATGGCGCAATGGCGAGAGCGCTCGCCTCCCACCAATGTGGAACGGGTTCGAATCCCGGACCCGGCGTCATATCACTCATATGTGGGTTGAGTTTGTTGTTGGTTTTGTCCTTGCTCCGAAGGTTTTTTCGCCGGGTTCTCCGGTTTTCCTCCTTCCTCAAAAACCAACACTACTAAATTCCAATTCGATCTGGCATCCGAGGGCCACAGGTTTGTCAGTCGCAAGACTGTTAAGTGTTACCCTCGTTAAAACAAAGTCTATTTATTTATTTACGACATTATTGTTGCAATAAGTTGGACTGTTCCACAAGTTTTTCCTGTTGAACGGCATCGCCTGAAGCCTGTTCCAATATCTTTCAACAGGATAAAACGGTCCCAATATTTTCAACCAGCAATGTTGGATCAAAATGTTGCGACCGTTTATTAACCTGAAATTGGTTGACAACCAGTAAGTTACTTCCAGGTATTATAGAGATGGTTAATAATACAAAAGCTGAACCAACTCGATCAATGTGAGGGTATGGGATATCCAGGGTGGAGGGAGGGGTGCACTTAAAGGTCTTGGATATTAACCCTCTCTCCTCCGCAGAGGCTATATGGGAGAATCAGCTGAACGAAGTGAGTGCAGGCGCGAGAAACCCGGAGAGAGCGACGGCGGGAGCTCGCCGCTTCGTTGATCCGCCAGTACTTGCGCCTGCACACACCACGTTCAGCGGATTTCTCCTAAATCCCCATTGAGCCTCTGCGGAGGAGAGAGTATTAAACCTCTAGTGGGGGGGGGGGGGGGGGAGTGAAATGGGGTCAATGGAATTTTACAAATCTTTCTGGCATCCAACCGATCCAACCTCGTTCCCAGGGTCCTCTCTTCTTCCCGCCAAAAGCTTTTGGTGGGAAGAAGAGAGACACTGGGAACGAGGTTGACTGGCACCAGAAGGGGTTTTCCCAGGCAATGCAACAAATTTCCAGGGGAAGGGGGATATGGTATCTTACAAAAAATATGAGGGGGGAGAGGTATTCTCTGAAATGTTGTATCCAAAGTAGTCTTACAGGGGGGTGGGGGGGGGACATAAAATGGGAATGGTCTATTAAAGCTTCTTTCTCATTAAGGGGGGATTCTACCTAAATTTTCAATGAATTTTTAAGAGGTTTTAAAGAAGGGATAGAAGGAAAAAAAAATTTTTGGAACACCAACAGACAGTTGATACCCACGCGGGTGCTCTTGCGTGGTTATCAACTGTCGTCAATGTCAATCTACTAATTTTTAACTTCAAAATTCTAATTTTAAAACTACATTAAATCTTCAATATTTCTTATTTCCCTAATTTTAAAACTTCCTGTGAGAAAAACTATTTCCTCCCCAAAATACCCAAAAATCACCCAAAAATTTACAAAACACCCCATAACATAGATTCATGAGATGAGCCATAGAGTTTTTGGATTGCTAGAAACGTGAACGAGATATTTCTATTTAACCCATGTTAAATCGTGGAAAAATGGCATTCAGGTAGAATCCCGCCTTAAGTTTATGTATTACTGAAACTATAAAGTAAAGGCAAGGGGATACAAATGTGAAATCATTCTCACTTTTAAAATAAATCTATTTAATAACAATACCTTTTTCAGCTTGAAAATGTTTAGTGTTTACTTCCATTTCCTAATCTCGATTTGTTTTGTTTCAGATGAACCCAACTCAAGCGTGTTTTTGTCGCCCATGACTTCCCCAGAACTCCCTGGACCGTCAAGTAATAGAGTATTCCCTCGAACCAGGCCTCCAGCTGACTCCAACAGGGCTGCTAGATGTTCATGGATTCTCACCAGACTCTTCCCTGATGTCTCTAAAATATTCCTGCACACACTGTTGGAGACACGCGACTTTGACTTGTTATCAACCCTCGAAACATTGGTCGACATGGCACAGCATGGACACTTTGTTCCATATTCAGGCACCCCTCTACCCTTTACATTTTATCCAGGTATTAATTTTAGACTGACATCTTTTTAGACTGACATCTATGGTTGTCATAGAAAATTATAGACTCGCCATCTCAAACTAATTTCTAATGTCCGAAAAAATGGACTGACTGTCTGTCTGACCTATTAGCTAGCTGGCTGGCATACTGACATGTACTGACTGTTTTTTCTGACTGGTTGGCTGTCTGTCAGACTGACTAACTGGCATACTGACTGAGTGACGTTCCATCTGTTAGATGACTGGTATTAATTTAAGACTGGCATCTATGGTGTCAACTGAAGGGCACTAACGTTTTCAGGATAGAAACAATGGCTACACAAATTTAAAACTAATTTCTAATGTCTGACTGTCTGTCTGATTAGCTAGCTGGGGTGTGTCTGTATATCTGTCTGACTTATTTGCTTGTTGACTGGCTGGCTGGTACACAGACTGACTGACTGACTGTATGGATTGGTTTGGTTGACAGACTGTCTGACTGATTGGTCAACTGTCTAACTGGCATACTGTCTGTCTACCTGTTTTGTTGGCAGATTGTCTGTCTGACTGATTAGCTTGCAGACTGACAAAATGCTACCTGGCTGACTGGATGCAAAAGTGAATATTTAAGCTAAACCACTAGTTAACAAAACATTACAAATTATTATACATCGGAAGTTAACCGATAAATATTTAACTACAAGTGTATAATTTTGCTTTTTTTGGACAGGCATTGCAGTTGCTACCAACATACAGCCATGGAATGATGACGCAGCAGCTCAAGCCTTAATGTCTCTTTCCAGTGCTTCAAAGGAACATTGCCATCAATAAATGCTGATTTGATACTGGACAAAAGGCAATTTTACACAGAAATGCATTCATTCTGAGCTGCAACACAAGCAAAAAATAGCACATTTTTGCTGCCTGTTCTATATAGTGCAAGTGCAAACAGAGATTTCACATGGGGTATGATTAACTATGCAAAAGAAAGAAAAATGAAATTGCAATATTAAAAAATTGCAACAATATTTCCCCCCCCCCCCCCCCCTGAAAATTGACACTAAGGAAAAGGCATTTTCCTTCAAGTGTTATATGAACTCCCTGGGGGTAGGACTCCTATATAAAAGTGACGGGGGGGGGGGGGTGATTGTTGTACCTTTTACGGGTTAAAATTCAAACAGACATGGTTTGGTACCTCTTAGGGTGTTTAAATCTGAAATGACATCCAGAAAAAATGGCAGGTGTTAGTTTTGTATTAGAATTGGTACCTCTTAGGGGTGAAAATTAATTTGAGCAACGCCCAACAACAAAAATTTGGTACCTTTCAGAGGTTTCTTTTCAGAATTTCTGACAATCAACCCCATCACTTTTATATGGGATAATCCCCTCCCACCCCCGCCCCTGGTTGAACTCATTGCAAATGTTGTGTAATTAATTGCAACTGTTGAAGTACGTTTAATTTCAATGAGCACTATAATAGTTTGATGGAAGTGTTAAAGAGTTGTTGTTATTAATATTCATCTAGACTACGAGAAGACGTGGGAGGAGATTTCCCTGCGCTTCGCACGCGCTCGCACGCCTGCTCGATCCCTGAGAAAAATGAGGGACTACTTGTAGTCTAATATTCAAAATGTGAGAAATTACAAATAAGTTGTGTTGTATTATAAAACTGATGGTTTAGTACTAAATCTTATATTCTGGCAAATCATGTTCATGGCATTGGCTGGTCCTCTAAAATAGCTTCATTATGGGTATAATAGCGTCGAACTGTAGTTTCGACATGATTTAGATTATAACTGCTGCGAAGGGTCTTGACCGTAGCTACAGTGTAACTAGATTGTTAATAGCTTTTTACTTGCTGGCAAGTTGATAATGATTATAATTCATAATAGATCAAGAATTGGCTCAGTGAAATTTGGTGTAAATCACTAGCTAGACAAATTTGGAATAAAGTTACAAATTCGTAAAGGTGTCTGTTGTTCATTGGGTATTGAATGCCTGCATGTCTCACATGATTTGTGGAGACTCGGTACATTGGACTCAGGATCGAGCGGTCCAGGTTCAAGCGCTGGCTGGCGTCTGATTGTGTTGAGTTTCTTGGGCAGACACTTTACTCTCACAGTGCCTCACTCCACCCAGGAGTATAAATGAGTACTAGTGAACTATTAAGGTCGGGACACACTAGGTCGCAGTGACATGACACAGGGACAGGTTGCAGCAACAATTCTCTTCATGTGACATGCCCGTTTTAATGAAAAATCCTTGTCACTGCGACAGAATTTTGTCGCCGCGACAGGTTGCACAAATTCAAACTGATTTAACTTGTGCGTCAGGTCGCAGCAACAAAATGACACTGTTGTCAATGCAGTACATACTAGGCGACAGGTCGCAGAGACCTGTCACCTAGTGTGTCCCGGCCTTTAGTCAAGAGCAACCTGACTAAAATGCTGAGGGGTAACCTGTGATGGCCTAGCATCCCATCCAGGAGACAGAAACTGGGATAAGCTCCGGCAGTGTGGACTAGTTTGGCATGAGTGCAGCTTTATCTTTTACCTTACAAGATTTGTGAAGCGGGTATGTGGACAGGTAGAGACACAAGTTCTGGCCAGACCTGGCATTTCCTCAAATCTGATTGGCTGGCAAAACAGAGAAAAGACAAGTGCTCTGTGCAAGCTCAAAAAAGTGTCTGATCAGAACTCATTGTCTTGGTGCTGACCAAAAAATTGTGGGCTTCGGGTCAAGCTGACAAACTACAAAAAAGGAGGGTGGGGGGCCTTATTATGCCCGGTTGAAATGCTAACTCTTAAAACAACATTAGGTTTCTCTAAATAGCCTTTACCAGTAAATCAATTCACCACTTTTCACCAAAAATTGGCATTCTTGATTTTATTGAAACTGCTGCTGTCAAAGTTTGACCAAATTATTAGTCTATTAGTCCGTTAAACTTTGTATTAAAATTCTGAAGAGAAATTAGATACTGATCTGTTAGGGATGACGAGGTTTTAAGATGACATGCATGACCATCGTCATGATCAGTCCTCAGTGACTTGCTAATAAAATCATAGCCTGCGACAAAATAACGCGCGCGCCGCGAAAACAAGCCAGCTTGCCAGCGATCACTTTAGACTGGCCCTCCCTCCGCTCCGATCGCCGGCAAGCTGGCTCGTTTTCGCGCCGCTCGCTTGTGCGTGCGTTATTTTGTGAGCCTGCTCGCAGGCTAATAAAATCAATGAAATAATGTTTGTATACACTTCCCATTAAAAACAACACCTTCAGTAGACAAATACACTTGCTGTTCTTAATTCAAAATACCTTGTAATTTTCACATTAAATGATAGTTATTTCCATTTCCATTTGTATATTATGTATTTTTCTTTTTGTCAAACTGTTTTCCCCCTCGGACCTTTCTAATATAATGCAATATACATGTAGCTTGTAAAAAAAAGTGTTTTTTTAAGGTGGCTCACAATATTTTAGACCTGGCCGTCTTTGGCATTCTATTAAAGCTAGCCCAATGATGCGGATGAAGAACGTTTAGCATACACCTGTAAAGTATTTATCAAAGAACAGAATGCCAAAGACCCGGGGGGTGGGGGGTGTGACGGGGGGTGATTGTTGGAATTTTGGAAAATAACCCCTAAAAGGTACCAGAATCTTGTTTTGTGGGCATGGCTTGAATTAATTTTCACCCCTAAAAGGTACCAATTCTAAGACAAAACTAGTTTCTGACATTTTTTTTCTCCAGATAATACCCTGATAGATACCAGAATATCTCAAACGGTGGTCATTTGTTATTTTAACCCCCCCTCTAAGCAGTACCAAACCACAAATTTTAACCCCTAAAAGGTAGGATGATCACCCCCGTCACTTTTATATTGAAGTCCCCCCCCCCCCCACCCGGGGCCAAACATAGAAAGGTCCAAACCAGAATGATCCTTGATCTTCTGAGGTTCAATATCACAAAATAATTTACAAATAATTATAATATTTATATACACATCATTAAACAATATTTTTCTTAAATGAAGCAAAGTGGCCACATGTACTATTATGGATTATCAATGTTTACCACAATAGCTTTCTCAGTTCACAATGTATAGTTGGTCATGAATGACAGTGTCATGTATTATAGGGCTTGATCACATCTCAGGGTCACCCTTGACAACTGTGACTCGCAGCAGCAATCAAGCTGCAAACTCGCTGATTACTGGTATGTAGTTAAACAGAAGATTGACGGCAAACTGCTTTCTGAACACTACAGGAGAGATGGGCTCTCCTTGCCTGGTGTACTACGAATGTCCTACATGTAGTGTGTTCTTTCCTACACATCTCCAACAATTTCAGGTCCCAACACTTTCATTACTGTGCCAACAAGATGCAGACTGCCTCCTATTAGAACCTGTAGCCTTGATGCCTGGGAAATGAAGTCCGGTAATGGCAGGTCATCGCGACAAAATGCCGGTATGAGAGGATCCCTGCCTCCTAACAACCACCGAATAGCTTGAGACACGCAAGGAAATATCGTGGAATAGGGGCCATCATCATGACCATTTTTTATCACATGACTGCCGTCTTTACAGTCACATGATGATGGGTCTGCATGGGGCTGGAACCCTGCACCTCTCAGGGCCATCCAAACACGTTGATTTTCCACACACCATCGCAGCTGGTTGTCGCGAGTTACAGTAAAATTGGTCAAATCTGCAACATAAATGATACATATGATATCACTGTATATCAGGTAAAGGTCACTGTCTTCACAAGGTAGTGGCCCACCTCTGCCTGAGCTTATACCATACATACATTTTATTGGACACTCCCCATAGGGCTTTTCAGGCCAATTTACAAATAATGATAGTTAAGAATATATACATGTTTACAAAGGTTTGAAAAGTACTAATTAAAACTAATAATGCTAAACTAAACTAATGCTAGACTAAACTAATAATGCTAAATTAATATAAGAAACTATTTGATCTCATCTTTCTGCCAACGTTCCAGTAATGATCTCTTGAGAGAGTTTTTGAAAGCTTTGACGGACTTTTTGTCTTTGGACTCGGCTGGAAGAGCGTTCCATAACTTTGTACCTCTGTATGAAAAACACTGTTGTGCAGTAGCAGTTCTGCAATTAGGGATCTGAAGATCGTTACAATTACGTGTATTTCTTCCATGGACGTCAGAACGATTTATAAACATAGATGACAAATAGTTAGGTGCTAATGAATTCATGCACTTAAACATCAGTGTGGCGTCCCGTAAATACAAAGTATCCGAAATAGGTAATAGTTCAAGTTGTTTTAATGTAGGTGTTATATGATCGTACTTCTTTTTTTCGGGACAAAATACGGGCTGCAAAGTTCTGCACTAGTTGTAATTTGGAAATGTTGCTCTTGCTGGTGCCAGACCATATACTGGAACCGTAGAACAGTTTGCTGAAGACAAGTGAGTTTATGACGATGGACAGGGTGGAGTGGTCCTAACAGGTGGCGAATCCTGTTGATCATACATAGTTTACTCATTAAAGATGATACTAAGGAGTTTATGTGATCATTAAATGAGAGGTTGCTATCCAATATGATTCTGAGGTCTTTAATGGAGTCAACAACACTCAGGTCTTTTCCAAGGAAATTAATTGATGGAATAGTAGATCTTGTTAGTAATTGCCGCGAACCGAACACACAGAATTGAGTTTTGTCCGGATTTATCAACAGGCAATTGGAACTACACCAGGCAGCTACGCGTAATAGATCGTGCTTTAGGTCTTTTAGGCCTTTATCAGTAATATCCTTATTTGAAAATGAGATGTATAGTTTGGAGTCATCAACATAGATTCAACTTTACAGATCTCGCAGGTGGATGGTAAGTCATTGATGTAAATGTTGAATAGTAATGGCCCCAATATCGAACCTTGGGGTACTCCATGCTTTATTACTAGGGGGCTGGATAATGAGGTGTTAATACGTACTCGTTGAACTCTGTCCGATAAATAACTGGTAAACCACTTCAATGCAATAGGAGAGACACCAAATGTACTAAGCTTTTTAAGCAAGGACTCGTGGTGAATACTGTCAAAGGCCTTACTTAAGTCTAGCAACAATGCCGCGGTGATCTTCTTTTCATCTATGGCTTTATACAATTGGCTTGTGAAAAAGATTCCAAGGGTTTCTGTGGAGTGAAGCTTTTTATTTCCGCTTTGGTGAACTGAGAGCATTGCATTGGTTGTAAGGTAGGTAGTGAACTGATCATGAACAATTCTCTCCACAACTTTCGATAGTGCTGGGAGTAAGGATATTGGTCTGTTGTTACTGGCAATTTCATGATCACCGTCTTTTAGATGTGGAATAACCTCTGCAGTTTTCCAGGTTTTAGGAAAATTCCTTCGGATAGAGACTCATTTACCATATCAGTTACAACTTGGAGAATATGTGGTAGACCAATCTTGATCACTTTCATACTGACCTTTGTCATGACCTGGAGATTTGTTTGAAGCCATTTGCATGATAGTGTCTCGGACTTTGGTGGTGGAGACAGGTTGGAATGAGAAGGTTTTAGAATGTTCCATCGACGCGTCACGACCAGAAGCAGGGTTTTGAAGCACGGGTTCAACAGGTGGTAAATTAAAATCACGTGCCAATATCTGGGCTTTTTGAGCAGCTTTTTCTCCAACCGATGTGAAGAACGCATTGAAATCGTTCGCTACTTCAACACAGTTACGTGAATAAGGTAAGCAGGGAGTTCCAGAGGGATTAAGGCAATGGCGGACAGTTTTCCAAATCGACGTTCTATTTTCTTTATTGGTGATTATTTCGTTTCTGACATAGTTAGTCTCTGCTAGCCTGATCTTTGATTTAACGTCTCGGCGCAGCGTGCTATAGACTTCCCAGTCGCTAGTGTTGGAGGAAAGACGGGCTAGTCTATGTTGGCTGTCTCGTTGCTTCATTAATGCTTTTATCTCGGTAGTAATGAATGGAGTTGATGTGTTCCTAACTTTAAAAGTTTTTTAAGGGAGCGTGTTGGTCTAGTACCTGGAGAAACAGGCTGTTAAAACAATCCACTTTCTCTTCAAATTCATCGAACAAACCAGAAATACTCCAAGGGACTTTGGCAACTTCGTCAGCAAAGGTGTCTGGGTTGAAATTTTTATAGCTTCTTGTAGTAATTAATGTAGATGTTGGTTTGGGTACTTTGAGATTAAGTATCGTATAAACAAGG
Organism: Desmophyllum pertusum; assembly: GCA_029204205.1. NCBI lineage: Eukaryota > Metazoa > Cnidaria > Anthozoa > Scleractinia > Caryophylliidae > Desmophyllum > Desmophyllum pertusum. The sequence continues at coordinate 1,525,452 of MU827779.1, read as the reverse complement.
AAGTGGTCACTGATGGTTATATCGAGCACGTCACTGCGCCGCACCAGGTCTTTGTTTGAAATGAACATAACGTCAATCAGTGTTTTGGACGATGCTGTTATTCGGGTAGGTTTGGAGATAAGTTGCGTCAGGTTCAAGGATGTGCTGAAGTTTTTAAGAGAAGTAGTTTCAGGACTATCGTGTAATAAATTGCAGTTTAAGTCGCCAGCTATAATGATGTCTTTACCAAGTGTCAGGGCTTGGCAAAACGCTGGGATAAGATCCTCCTCGAAACAAGCAATAGGGCAGTTTGGGGGTCTATATGCAACACATACGACGAGTGATTTGAGTTTCTTGTGCTGTAGCTGAATCCAGAGCTGTTGGAATCCAGTTGGGGATGAAGCAGTAAGATCTTGCAGGCGTTTGACCTTCAGGGTGTTACGAATATAAGCACAAACTCCTCCACCTGTCTTTCGGATACGATCGAGTCGGATCAGCTTATAGCCATCGATATTGATTTCGCTATTGTTGATATTGGTATTAAGCCAGGATTCCGATATGGTAAAGACATCATATTCACCGTTGCAGATAAGTTCTTTGATCTGAAAGAAGTGTTTCACGGTTCTTTAACGAGCGTGCGTTCAAATGGGAAATTGTGATGGTATGTTTCATATATTTAACCTGGTTGACGCCAGATAACCTTTTCTCCATAGGCACTGTATTAATTCTTATACAGTTTGCTAGGTTTCTAGAGCGAGACTGGACACGGGATCGGTTTGTTCTGTCTGTTATCCTCGTGGATATTCCAGTGTCAGGTCCTGGTTGGGGGTGTACATCGCCGCTGAGTATTATTGCAAAAGTCGTGATGTTAAATGTTGCTGCTGAGTTTGAATAATATGATATGCGGCCTTTTTGCCATTTAGTTTACTTTGATTTGATGTTCTTTGGAGAATTTGTCGCTCCAGCAGGTTTGATGAAATCTCTTGAGGTTGTGGACAATAGTGCTTGAATACGTAAGTCCCAGGAGATATCGTTGCAGTTGAAGTGTTGTATGCAAATTTGAAGGTCGCCATGTGTCGAAAGATCTGGCAGACTCATGAGATCCAGAAAATCGGGGATTTCGAGCGGATTGAGGCAGTATTCCGCTTTCCAAGCGCATGACTTTGTTAAGTGCAATGTTACACCACTCTGGCCATCAAGAGTAACTGCACTCTGTCCTTCAAGCAGTGAGAAACAGCTAATAATTATAGACAGTTTCTGTAGCATGAAGCGACTACGAGTATTGCTACTCCTCTGGATGGGATGCTAGTCCATTGCAGGTTACCCGCCGGTTACCCACTTATACTCCTGGGCCGGGTTGTTCAAAGGACGATTAAGCTAATCCAGGATTAGCGCAAATTTTGATTTCAGTTTTGCAACTATTCAGTGAGATTTTCTGTTTATATTTGATGTCTTTCTGTTTTGACTTTCTTTGACTAATCTTTAACTTTACAGGACATCAGCAGAGAAAAAACACTTTTATACAAGAGAAATTAAAAGCTTGTTTAACTTTTAATCCTGGATTAGCGTTAATCGGCTTTTGAACAACCGGGCCCTGGGTGAGAGACGAGGTGGTCTAATGTTTAGCGCATTGGACGCTGGACCGAGCGGTCCAGGTTCGAGCCCGCCATGGCCAGGGTCACTGTGTTGTGTTCTCGGGCAAAACACTTAACTCTCACATTGCCTCTCTCCACTGTTTATCAGTCTGGGTTTGAAATATTACAACTTATTATTTTCCAGTTTTCGGCAAAAAACAAAAGGCACAGAAAACATGCATAAAGTTTTGAATATAAACTAGGTTAACAGTACCTGAATCACTGCTTTTCAAGTTCAGATTGACAGTGTTGGGGGAGAAAATTGCATGATCAAAGTTGCATTTCTGGAATAAAAAACAATGTGAATAATGAGCACATTTCATCAAGTAAGTTTACTAATACTAGTTGTCTTCTGTTTTTACTGCAGTCGTCCTTGAAAATAGAACAACCGTGCTTTGTTTAATTGATTCAGTTTGAGAACCAATAAAATTGCCTTTGACAATAATTTGAAAGAATCCTATGTTGTTGTCTCCCCTGAGTCATTACGGACCTTCAGATTTGGGTACGAGTATGAGAACGAGTACGAGTACGACTTTCTACTTTCAAAACAATATTGTTCCCAGAGCCCTTGCTCTTCCCTGTGACTGACCAGTAGAAGTGTAGGTTCTGGCCAGAGATTGGCATGACAAATGATGATCTTGAGGATGAGCAATAGGTTTAAAAAGTCATACTCGTACTCATTCTCGTACTCGTACCCCAATCTGAAGGTCCGTATTAAGAACGAATGTCGCTAAGGATGGAGCCAAATTGGAAATGGTCAAAATAAACTTTCCTTCATACTTTGTGTGTAGTTAGTCCTTGGGGTGGAAACATTCATGATGATATTTGTTTCACTTCCTGCACTAACCTAGACTTGGGATCAGGGGGGAAGTTCATGCCCAAAAACGTATTTTTTGAGGTATTTTTAACCCTGAAAACTGAGATTTTGTTAACTAATTCTCTCAAAATACAAAAGTCCGGTTAAAATTCTGCTGACATCCTGGTATAATATCATCCTTCCACTCCACAAAACTGGCACCGGATTTTCAGTTTGCCCCCTGGGGGCCCCCTGGCCCCCTGTCCTTTGTAAGGAGGGGAACAGCCTTTTTAAAAAACTGAAAATGAGACTTCTTTGGCTAAAATAAAATCAAACTGGTATTCATATTTTGATCAAATTTGAAGCTGCAAATGACTATTTCGTCCTTTGTGAATCTTTTGGTACTAAAAAGTCCGCGGGCACTCAATTATTTTTTGCAGAACAAACAATTTACAATTCATACCCACGACAAAATGATAATTTTCCGTCATTTTCAATGCCCACTTTCTGGAGCTTAAATGATGTTATTTGTAGCAACTTACCACTACACCGTTTGTCTATCATCGATAATTTGAAAATATTTCACTTTTACAGCTTACATTTAAGCAACTTCAGAAAAAAAATGTTTTGAATAGCACATCCATTGGTGAAACTGTTAATTTATGCAAATAATAACACTCAACTTTCCGGTCAAAAAAATATAAAACTGAGTTGTGTAGTCAATTAAACCACATAAATAAAACTTATAATAAACAATTGATGTTTTGCATACCATTTATTAAGTAGTAACTTCAATAACCATCTCAGGGGCAACGAGGAATCACGCCAAATATTAATAATTCATCGATGGTTTCGTTATGTGCCGCCGTCTTGAAACTATAGTTCTCATCCATCGGAACAGCCCCAAATGGTTTCCTTTACACTGGAAATATTATCTGGCATTGGCTGCAGCTGCTAACTACCCACAAATTACTACAAACTGAAACAAATTCACGATGCTCCACCGATATGATCATTGCTGTCGCCGCCATGTTGGATCACTTCTTGTCAGGCCGTGATGAATGCTTTAAAGGCAACGTCCTTGTTCTTTTAGAAATGTCCGATCTCTTGAGCTCCACGATTCTCAGCTACAAATTCTGAGTTATAAATCAGTTAGCTATACAAATCCTTTTGAAATATCCCTGTTTGGTTGTATTAAAACTCCAAATAAGCCGGGACGAATGTTTATCTTTTTTTCGGTCAGCGGAAAACCATAAAAGATAAACACACCAAGTGTCCCGGCGTATTTGGAGTTTTATACAACCAACAGTGATACTTCAAAAGGATTTACTAGCCGCTAACTGATTTATAACTCAGGATTTATAGCTGAGAATTGTGGAGCTCGAGAGATCGGACATTTCTAAAAGAACAAGGAGGTTGCCTGTAAAGCATTCATCACGGCCTGACGAGAAGTGATCCAACATGGCGGTAACAGCATCGATCAGTGGAGCATCGTGAAACTGTTTGTAGTATTTTGTGGATAGCTAGCCGCTGCAGCAAATTACAGATAATATTTCCAGTGTAAAAGAAACCATTTGGAGCTGATCCAACTGACGAGAACTATAGTTTCAACATGGTGGTATTTATTATCTTGGCATATCGAAAGCATCGATGAATTATAAGCTTAATTATTATAATATTCGGCGTGATTCCTCGTTGCCTCTGAGATGGTTCTTGAAGTTACTACTTAATAAATGGTATGCAAAACATCAATTGTTTATTATAAGTTTTATTTATGTGGTTTAATTGACTACACAACTCAGTTTTATATTTTTTTGGCCGGAAAGTTGAGTGTTATTATTTGCATAAATTAACAGTTTCACCAGTGGTGTGCTATTCAAAACATTTTTTTTTCTGAAGTTGCTTAAATGTAAGCTGTAAAAGTGAAATATTTTCAAATTATCGATGAAAGAGAAACAGTGTAGTAGTAAATTGCTACAAATAGCATTATTTAAGCCCCAGAAAGTGGGCATTGAAAATGATGGAAAATTAACATTTTGCCGTGGGTATGTAATTGTAAATTATTTGTTCTGCAAAAAATAGTTGAGTGCCCGCGGACTTTTCAGTACCAAAAGATTCACAAAGGACGAAATATTCATTTGTAACTTCAAATTTGATCAAAATATGAATACCAGTTTGATTTTATTTTAGCCAAAGATGTCTCATTTTCAGTTTTTTAAAAAGGCGGTTCCCCCCCTTACAAAGGACAGGGGGCCAGGGGGGCCCCAGGGGGCAAACTGAAAATCCGGTGCCAGTTTTGTGGAGTGGAAGGATGATATTATACCAGGATGTCAGCAGAATTTTAACCGGTCTTTTGCATTTTGAGAGAATTAGTTAACAAATCTCAGTTTTCAGGGTTAAAAATACCTCAAAAAATACATTTTGGGGCATGAACTTCCCCCCTGATCCCAAGTCTAGGTTAGTGCAGGAAGTGAAACAAATATCATCATGAATGTTTCCACCCCAAGGCCTAACTACACACAAAGTATGAAGGAAAGTTTATTTTGACCATTTCCAATTTGGCTCCATCCTTAGCGACATTCGTTCTTAAGAATTAAGTACATACCATAACTGGTTTAAGGAGACTGTTAGGATCCCGATCACCAGTCAAGTTGAATAGCAACACACGAGCAACACTCCCACTGTTTACAATATAAAAAGATAGACAATGGTCAAAACTGAAATTGATCCTGATTGATAATTTAAAATATAAGATTAATATCTTTAAGATAGATTGACACCTTAAAATGTTAGACACAGTGAACTGTTGTACTGTCTCCAATATACCAAGTTTTTGATGAAATTTTGAAGTTTCCTTTAGTTTGACCAATCAAAATCTAAGGGTGGACACCTGAGAGAGTGGGGAGGGCAGAAAGTGTGACTGTCTTGAACCCCCCATCATTGAAAATATTGTTTTGTTCCAAGCATTACCTTTCGCTTTCTTTTTCCTCGTCTGCTCTCTTTTTGAACCACTGTGCACAAGCCTGGAATCACAGACAATTTAAATGTTTCAATAGAAAAAATAGATTTCTTCACAAATTCATGACTTTCACATATCAAGTGTATATTTGGGGGAGAGGGGGTGGGGGGGGGGGGTGGTGGGGTGGGGAAGACAAGGCTTTACCGATTTTGAGAGACAGCGATGTTAGATGACAGTTTTAAATTTGAAGTCATTTTCAGCTATCAGGGCAAAGGAAAAAGTAAACAGTAAATCTAATCCTAAAATCTGTCAGCATTAAAACAAAACAGAAACTTTCTATGACAATTTCAGATTTTCTCAGAACTTTATATTGAAGTCATCAATAAATGTCCAAGCAAAATGCTTCAACTCTAGTCTTGAGCTATCCATAACATACCTCCATACTCTTTGGGGTATGTGCACCGTCCAGATAAAATGTGACTTGTGGTCTGACAATGACCTGATTTCGTCCACACCATCTGGTATTCTTCAAACCTTTGTACATTAAAAAGTCAAGATGGGAAAACATGAAGAACATACAGTAAGCACTCCAGAAAATCAGCCTCCGAAATCTCAAATGCAAATCAAATACTTTTTTGGTTGCTAAGAAAACAGGTATCCTTACCACTTCTGAAAGTATCGGATACATCAAAAGTTTGAGCTACAGGAAACTCAACTTTGGCTTTCTTTGCCGAAGGTTCATCTGTAGACTGGTCTTCACAGGATGATTCTGTTGTGTTTGTTTGCCTTTCCTCGTCTGAATGTTAAAACAATTAAGACTGACTACCAGCTTTTTCAGTTTCATGTTAAACCTCTGATGATTTGGCAATTTGATCCCTTACAATAACTCACTGCTTAATAACATAACTTAACTTTATCTGGAACACTGAGTGATCACATATCAAATAAATGGAATCCAACCTGCAAGAGTCTTGTCTTTATCCTGTGTTCTTAGTAACCAAGTTCTACAAAGCTGAAGTGCCAGTGATGCATTCAATAACTGATGCTCTCCTTCCAGGCCAAGATCTATGAAAGATAAGACAAAAATGGAAAAAGTTGAAGAACAGTCATAAGCAAGAGAAATAAACTTAAAATAGCTGTTAGGCTGATAGACACAAGGAGTCTTTTTCAGGTTATTAGAAACTACAATAAGGACCACAGGTAAATAATAATAATATGTACAGAGAAGTGATGTGTATCATTAAATAGTGCCCTGGTCTGTGAAATTAAAATAATAAAGTTAATATTATTATTTAGCGTAAAATAATAAACTATACATATTGAATACCTGGTAGTTTTCCTGGATAGTGTTCTAATGATGGAACAACATGGAGAGGAGCCTGTGAAAAATCACAGCACTTGACATTATTTCCTCATTGTAAAAAAATTGGCTTAACTCTATTCAAAAAATGTTTTTAAAGTGCTACTACGATCAAAATTAAGCATTTTCTTTCTCGTTTTTTTTTAGACAATTTCATTATTTGGGTAATGATAAATACAACACGCTAGAAATCTGACCAGAAAGTACAAACACGGCAGAGAACCAGCCCGCGAAAATCTCGTAAAATCGCGTAAAATCCATCCGCCATTGATCAGTTCGCAAACGTCGCGGCCCGCGATTTTTGCCATTAGCGGTCTGTTCGTGACGTCATCCAATCAAGTTGCCTTCGAGCGAAGTGTTGCAGTCGTATGGAAGAAACACAACAGCGCCGATGTTGGTGAACGTATTCCCGTTGTCTTTCGCCGTAAATGACCCAGAATTTAATTGAAATAAGAAGTATGTCGACCCTTTTTCTGAGCTTTACTATGCACTAAAAAAAGAAAAGAGCAGCGCGCTAGTGGAACCACGAGAAGCGACCAAAGGCAAAGATCAAAGATACGAATCATCGCTCTATTAATTTCAGACGAAGATGACGGAAAACAGGAATTTTTAGAACACTTGGGAACTCCAGGCATATCCAGGGGTATGGTAGAAGTACGTGTAATGTAGGTTTTGCTAAATTCCTCGCTAAATTAGTTGACTGTTGGTTTTTTGGCTCGGAGCACTTTTCATTACGTGATCGATCAAATCAACCAGTCAGTGCATGCATATGGCTGTCGTGTCAACAGCTGAATGTCATGTACCTTCTAACCCTCCCCTTACTTGTCCCTTGTGTGTACAATTCGCAAGAAAATACATTATACTGATCAGCCAAATCATATGCCTTTGACCAGTACATTAGAAATTCAGACATAAACAACAATATTGTGTTTCAAAGCACAATATTTTTCAGCTCATAAGGGAAATAAAATAATATATGCAACCAAGTAACTTACGACTGTGCAGTAACTTGTAATGAGCACTGGAAAACTGTAGAAATTATTTACCATGCAGTTTTTAAATGTTGACATAATTTCATGTAAAATCATTCTTGCCCAATGATTTTTTTATGACTTTTGTGTTAGACTTGCAGTACCCTTGCTCCCTCTAGCTGCTCCAGGAGTAGGTGAATTGTTGGGACAACCTGATAAAAATATATTTCCTCGAATAATAGCCAGGGGTGATTATTATTGTTTTTTCTCCAAAAGATATCCATGCCCAAATTCACATACTGTGCATATTCCAACCTGAATCTTACAAAAGTGAAAATAAATATTGTTTTACTTGAAAATTGAGTGTTAGTCATCACTACTTTCATAACAATGTGTCATAAAACAATTTTTAGCAACTAAAATACCTGATAGTTATTATCAGGTTAACACTGTTTTTGTGATATCCAAATGTTCTTGCTTATGATTGTGAAGGTAGTGTCCTCAGAAACCCTTAAGGCTCAATCAGTTCTTCGCTAACCGAAGTGCTTGGGCCCTAATAGTACCCTAGAATATATACCAGTTTTTCTCCATATCAAATGTACAAGAACCTAATTTCAGACTTCTCGATAGCTCTTGCTGCTGATTAAGCATTGGTTTCCATGTTTTTAGGCTCCACTACCTGGGAAAATGAATCCCCTTCCCCCTACCCCCACCAAATGCATGCTCTTGAAGACAGGAATTGAGAGAAGGGAGCAAATTGAGCCTATGCGTCCTAATGATGCTGAGTAAATTAGAATGACTATAATTGGGGGGGAGGGGGGGGGGGGGACAACTACCTGTATATAAGCCTTGTTTTAATCAAGGGCAATTTTGTATTTACAGGGTTTCTGCATATTTTTGTAAACAAAATTTGAGATATTTTCCATACTTTTTTCCAAACCATGTTTTCATTTTACAGACTCGGCAGATTGAGGTCCAGTTCAGATGCCGTACTTCACATGAGCCATATCGAATTTGAATTTAGGCCGACCCAAATTAATTTAGACCGATTGAATTGATTCAGACGCCGAGCTTAATTCAGCCAAACTTAATTTTTAGGGGGAAATTGCTGTTATATTGAAAATACATTATAATAATTCATGCATTTGTTTCGGCTCATGTGAAGTTTGGCGTCTGAATCAAAGTCAGTCCACAGCCGTAATTCCTGGCTGAGCCAGGCGGGAAGAATGACTGAGCCGATCCGAATTCAATCAGCCGTTCCGAATTGATACAGACACCGTACTTCACATGAACTTAATTCATCGAATTTGATTCGGCTCATGTGAAGTACGGCGTCTGAACTGGGCCTAACACACGCAATCAAACGCCGAAAACAGGAATTCCAGCTACCTGACAAAGATTTCATTGAATAACAGAACTTGTTGTACACAATGTAGCTTCGACAAATTTCCAGACATAAACTTCATTTTCCAAACTTTTTCCAGGTCTGTAAAGCTAGTCAGCAAATCCATACTTTTCTACATTTCTAGACTGTATGAACCCTGTTAATTTACAGTACAATAAAGTTTACAATAACATAGCATCAAAGATACAAATTCAATTCAAAAATGGATGATATCAAAACTGAGCTAATTGACACTGAAGACACAACTAGCTTTAGGCTTTTATTTTATTTAAGTTAAATATAGGAAACAAATTGTTATAAATTTTGTTTGATCTCCCAGTATTACCTTGCACTAGTTCGTTGGAAGTAGCTATTAAAATCCAAGTATCCAAACAAGCAGCACATGACAACACTTTATACCATGTGTATAATTACAGTTCAGACAAAGTAAACAAGCGAAGCTTTGAAATATTTAGTCCATTCTGAGGAGTTTCATTCAGCTGACAAAAACAACCTCCCGTAGTCCCGTAAGCACATACCCAACAGCTCGGCCCGTAGTTAAACTGCTGATCAATAAGTCATCAGACGATATCATCCGTAATAAGCTTATCTTCGTCTTCGATTTGAGCAGCGTGATGAGGCTCTTTAAACCAGCACTGAGTAGGAGAGTTGTGCGAAGAAATTCTGGCTTTTGAGACTCCTGCTGCTAGCATAGTCGACACAATACGTTGGATGTATCTTCTTGTGTGAAGAAAAAGCGTTCTACGTTTATAGAAAGCTCTAGAACCTCGTCGATATACAATACAACATGAAATCAGCCTTCGCGCACACAGAAGAAGCCATATTTGTTTCGAATTGGTTGATTGGATGACGTCATTGTCCTCTCGTCCCAATCCTTATTTACGCGCTCGGACATTTTTGAATCCAGCAATGGCGGCAAGTCGAAGTTGGAAAGTAAAGTTAAAATAATCGGACTTCCCGTGAGAATTTTTACTTGATATTTGGCACATTTACTATTTGGTGGTTAAACTTTCGAAATCCGAAGAGAACAGGAGAAGTGTATTTTTGATCGTAGTAGCACTTTAACACATTGACTACTAAAGCGGCCATAAACGGCCAAGAAGAGACCACAGACTTGTACCACTTGTGACGTCATCACTGTTCACGCCAGAGGATGTCTTTGATAATCAACGGATAGAGTTGGCAAATGTCTAACGAAGCATGCCTAAACGAGCACAAAACATTAAATTGGACCGGAGATACACACGAAACAACTTGGATTTTTTCCTCCAAAATCACCAAAAACGCGACCTTCACTACCATTGGCACTCTTTGTCAAAAAATTCCCTTTTCCCAACGTTTAGGCTAAAACTTTCTCAACGTGAACAAAGACGACTGAAAGGCCAACAAAACCACAAAATAAAATGAGAGAAAAAGGGGAGCAAGAACGGCAAAAAAATAAAAGGAAAAGAAAAGCCTAAAGTCAGGTGGGTTTTTCAAACCCAAAAAACTATGTTGAAATTTTGATTTCTGCGCATGCCCGAAGAAAATATTGAATTCGTTGCTTCTACGTGGAAGGGGATGTTAGTTGCCGTGTTTTAAACTAAGTTTTAGACAGTTTGACATTAAACTGTTGAGATAATGGCCCGAAATGGGCATCTGGGATGTTAGATTGACGTTTTTTGGAAAAAGCCCAGTAGTCAATGGGTTAAATTATTATTTTTAATTTTTAATTTAAAAAAAATTACGGTACCTTTATTTCTTTTGCTCTGTCAGCTACAACAGTCATGGCATTTTCTGGCTGTGGGACAGAAAAGGCAGGGACCCCCGGCTAGAAAAAGAAAAACATTATATTTTAATCCTTAATTTTCGAAGAGTTATCAACATTTGATTTACAGTGTATCCTTACAGGTGACAGAATAAAAAAATTATTTAAATACGTTTTATAGACAGCTTTCAGTAGTTAACCTTCTTGCAGATTGAATCTACAGGCCCTGCGATTTCCCCGAGATATGTCCAGGATTGACTGCAAATGAGATGCACGCTCCTCATGATAGGCATCACAAAGTGTCCTCATTGATAAAAGTTCACCAAAACACACATAAAAATAAATTTTGTCAAAATAATATGAAGTAATATGAAAATGACAAATAACCCAGTCATATATGAAGTATTTAAAAAACAATACCTGCGTTCAATCCTGGACATAAGTGATTTTCCCTCAGATGCAAATTAATAATAATATAATGCCTCGATCATCAGTCCTACCTTGAATATCCCAGCCTTCTGCCAGGCTATACTCTCCAAAGTACCACCCAACGTGCTGACATGATCCATGCCAAGGGATGTTACTCCACAAACCACAGGTTTCCTTGAAAAACAAATAAAGGTACATGTTACAGTTTTACAAAAACAAATAGGCATTATTTTATGAAAATAGAAAGAAACTAATGCATGTACCTGATAATATTTGTTGAATCATAGGCACCTCCAATACCGACCTCAAGAATAGCGACATCAACCTTAAAGGTAAGCAAAGTATTTTCATGTCCAGCCTGATGCAAGTATGAGAGAGCATTACAGTCAAACCCCTATTAAGCGGCCAGCTATTAAGCGGCCAACCCCTATATATTAAGCGGCAACCTATTAAGCGGCCAACCCCTATTAAGCGGCCAGCTATCAAAGTCCCAATATCAGTATAATACTGTAAATAAAATTCCTATTATAAAGCGGCCAATCCCTATTAAGCAGCCACTTGCCATTTCCCCGAGGGTGGCCGCTTAATAGGGTTCGACTGTACATGTAGTTTAATTTATAGGACAACTCAAAAGTTTGTACAGCCTGCATTTGTTCATTTGTTTGTTTGTTCATTTACTTGTTTGTTCAGCTTACCTTCTCTTGCAGGAAGACATGAAAAGACAACAACGTCAAAAATCTGAAGTAAGCTGGCATGCTATCCTTTCCGTCATCCTACAAGATCAGTAAAAGAAAACATTCAATCAAGACATGTTATTGTTGATTATTTTATTGAGGCATGTATTCCTTGGTATTTGATGTTCCTCAATGTTGGTGCAAAGTGACAAGGTGTATTACATTTTGTTATAATTACATAGTTACACATTAATCACATCATTTGCACAACAATAATATTAATTTTGTTCAGCTAGTAATATATATACATGTAGGATGACAAGCTTGGAATTTAGTAGCATCAGGCTGGGAACAATTTTCTACCAAGGAATGACACAAATGCAAGAGGACCGATATATCATAGCTAAAGAAAGTCATGCCATGGTACTGTAACAGTGAAATAAATTATTTATTTATTTTATACCAACCGGTACATGTAATTGGTGTTACAAACACAAAATAATATTTTTTGATTACTTACATCGCCATTATTTAAGAGATTATCCCAGCAGTCAAAAAAATATTTTGCAAACTTGTCCTTGGGTAATGGTTTGCCATTGATTCTGATCCTCTCTCTGACCTCCATTAAATGTGGCGAGCTAAACGGCACAAGAACACATCATTTAGGATACTAGCAGTAGCAAGCAATCAAACAAAATAAAATCAATATTCTACAATGAGTTGCAAAATGGTTGAGACACTCTCTTCAAAAACAGGATTTCATTTCAAAAGCATGTCTTCGTTTGAAAAATAAACAAATAATTTCATTTCTAACCCCCCCCCCCCCCCCTCCCCCTTTCAGTGTTGTTTCTATATGGTTTGAATGTATTCCCGACATTTTGACAACATTGATAAGGGGGGGAGGGGGTGTACAAGGTATAATTTTTAAAATGTCTGAAGTTGTCCTCTTAACGAAGAGTGTCTCAACTCTTTATGCAAACAATTGTAGCTATAGGATGACATTTATAGTCTCACAACTAACAAACCAGCTACAGTGTAGTACTTTGGTTTTTGTTGAGGGAGGAATACTGGAGAATCTCAAGAAGAAACTTTGAAGCAGGACCAAGACTCAACTCAAACACTGCTAATGAAGAGCTAAGAATGACCGACCTGCAAGCTCTACATGTATATCTCCATTTTGCAACATTCTCTCTACTATATAAAGTCAATAAAATTAATGGCCTTTGTGATCAAAATTTATTATACATTACCTATAAAATCCTGTCTTGAGACCTTTATGACGAAGCACACTCTCACAGAATGCACACGTCGACCCCTTCAAGATGATATGAAATAGAAAAAACCTTTAGTTAATAGCGATGATTTAAAGACGTTGCTTGTGTTATACAATTAAGTCAGAAGTCAGTACCCTTTCACACAGTTTTTACCATTGATGACAGAACCAAAATAGATTTCTTAGTAGTATTCAGTATTTAACGATTCATAATCATTACTGATTAGGAAACACACCGATAAAGCATGCACATTTATACCACACATTCAGATTTTGAAACCCTCATAGAATACTGACTTGTATATACATGTATGACACATTAGTTAACACTAGCAGCCTCCAACTCAGGCGATGCGCATTTTTTGCGAGCGAGAGCTTGAAGCGCGAGCGACTGGTCACGAGTGCGAAGCGCAAGGGACCATGGGAAGGAGAAAGATGAGACTCTTCCTTTCGCCTTCCCTCCTTCCTTTACATGCCCATTTTCTTGGAAATAAGAGAGAGGTCTGGGTACGAGGCTGTAATTCTAGTGAAATGTAAGGAGAATTTGAAATAGATTTAATCTACAAAAACGTGCAATTGATGCATATAAAATAAAAATACCAAACATTACAAGCTGGCCCAATGAATAACATGGTGTTTACACAATAAAGAGTAGTGACGTACCTTTCCCTTTGTTCCACTGATATGGATAACAGACAGTTTATCCACATCCTCCATCTATAAAACAAAATTGTTCTTTTATTAGATGATCTACCATACAATGTAAACAAATAAATAAATAATAAATAAATAAATATCATCATATTTAAGTCTATATAAGAGCTCTACCTGAGTTCTTATGAACCGACAAAATCATAACAACTTGTTTTGCACGATGATCGCGTTTAAGCTAATGTCGAGATATCACAAGGTATTTCCCATTTGTTTTGTATTTAGTTTTCAATTTTTCTTTCAACTGTTATGCATATCATTAGTGTTAATTATTTTCGGTATAATTTCTGCTAAAATTCTGCTCAAAAATGCGTTATTCTGCCAGCAGAATGCTCGCGTTAAAAATCACTTATCCTGCTCGAAATTCTGCCGGCAGAATAATTATCCAAGCCTGACATGTCAGCCTTCCCTGACAATAGCCTGGGAACAGGTTGTGTGACCAGCCTGCAAGTCATGCCCGTCCTCCAGGCTCTGGCTGACATGGTCCTCCATGCCATGTTGCACGAAATATTATACCCATTCAGTGGGCAGTTATTTTTACAAGCTTCATCTAAATTTAACGCCACTAAAACACATCGCTTCCAATCGCATGTTTGTAAACCAAGACCCGGAAGTCCCGGCGTGAAATACACAACACAATGGTCATTACGCGCCAAAAATAGACATGTCACGAAAGTAAAATAACGTCACGTGAGAAGAACAAATAAAAGAGAATGAATCTATTTCTATGTCCTGCGATAAAAGGAAGATGAATTGAAATAAATTAAGCCCATTCGAAATGGTTAATTCAAGAACAAGAAAAACTGCTTTGATATATTAAAGCTTGTAAGCTGCTAATTAAGCTTACTTTCACTCCAGCTCGCTCTGTGAAGCCTATCATATCTGGCAAGTTGTTTTGAACAAGTCGGCCTCTACTGCGACGAATTTGCTCCAAGACTTGAGCATTAGTTTGGAGTGAGTTGAGTTTCTTCACTGCATCCTACAAAAAATACACCACATGTAGTTAAAAACGCGATCTAACAACTTATAGTAAACCAGATTAAACATGCGTAAACATGGTTGAAATTTCAAGCAAGACCGCCATTTGCACAAAAATGTGCAGTCTTACTTGCTTTGCAAGCCGCATGTAATTTTAATAACCCGAAACAATCTGCAAAATAAAATGTCCTTCTTACTTCGTAACTTCTCTGTTGCATGATTTCCGCCGATAGGTGAACCGCAGTGGTAAAACGACGAGAAACCATGGATTTGAAAATCGTCACCATGAAATAAACAACAAACAGTTCCTGACCCTGCCCCGGACCTTCTTCACGTGTTCAAATGTTGCGCAAGACAGAGAGCGCGGCCTGGGACTAACTTGACAAGGTACAAGGTTCATCGTTTTGCAGCTATTTTGCGATTCTGAAGCATGGGTGATTTTCGCGGCAAAAGTAGTTCTAAAATAGCTCAAGGTGTAACTACGCCGTGTCATAGGCCCAGTAAGAGCTAGTAAGGGAGATGAAGGCTCCAGGGTGATATGCTCCTGGCTGCATTATGGGAGAATCCTGATGAAAGTTTGTCAACTTTTGTCGCGCCGATTTTTGCCCAGTTTACTTCGTCTCACCCCTACTAACTGCCCCTGGGTCTCCCGGAGGATGGGTTTGTAGCAGTCCAGGGCTATCTTAAAACACTATGTTGATTATCAACTCAGAGTTGATAAAGGTAAATTAACCGCCGTAGCGAATTTCTAAAAGCTGACGTTTCGAGCGTTAGCCCTTCGTCGGAGCGTCTTAGACAGAGCCATTTGTTGCTTAGCAATGATAAATGCTTGATCAGGCATCAAGAGTGAATTCAGAGTGCGCGAGTACGGCACGCGAGTACTCAGTGACAACATAGAGAATAATGAACAACGAATCTCTTTCAAACGTTTGGATTGGTCGAAACAACATGAACAAATGAGCTCTCCCAATAGAAGTGACTGAAATATAATATTAAACTGACTGAATCTGCTAGCTATAATTACAACCTCGTTCTCACTAGCGAAGCAAGCACAAGAGCCTTATTTTGCCGTGAAAACGCAAGCATAAGATAACACAAGCACATTAGGAAAAAGCAGTGATTCTCAGTTTATATTATTTTGAAGGAATTTTTTAACAAAAAGCTATATAGGTATGTGCGGCGCCAAAGCGTATGGTTTTTGAGCCGTTTCGGTCTGAAATAGGGTATAGATTTTGGTCTGAAATAGGGCATGTTTTGTGCACTCTGGCCTAGAATTTGGTTTGGATTTTAGACGAAACTATTGTTTTCCATTAACATGGGGGAATCTGTAGCCCTTCTCAAACATGTCAACTCAAATGTTTACGCAAATGGAAGCTGAGTAGCTGAAGTTACGGTATTACACACTTACTTATTTTATAGGTCTGAAATTGGGTAACGATTTTTGGATCAGGTCTGAAATAGGGTATGGAAAATCACATATTTTGGTCTGAAATAGGGTAAGGGTTTCAAGAAGCAGGCTGCACACCCCCACCAAAAATTTAAGAGAGTACCCCCCCCCCCCCCCCCCCGGGGTGTTGATGCTTCCCCAGGCTTCGTTGCAGTTTGGCATCAGAGCAAGCACAGAGTTTCAGTCTTGGAACGCTATGCACACCGACACCGCGCAAGACCAAGTAGCAATGCCTGGTAACGGCCATTCTCGTTCCCAGATCCTCTGTTTCTTTTGGTCACGTGGTTGGCGAAACTCGTTTCCGGCGCTAAGAAAAAAAACGAGGAGCTTTGGGAACGAAGATGGGTGATGGTAACGGCAGTATGGCCCAAGTAAGAACTTTCTCAGCCTAGTGTGTGAAAAATGTTTGGTCATGTGACCCGTGAAATATTGTATGCAGTGGAATCCTGATTTCTCGAATCGTCGTTTATAATAAAGCATGTGCCATTTACTAGCATAAATTTTCCATCATCACCAATATTTTATTTTTCAGCAATTTTATTTCTTGGCAATTACTCTGCTTGTAATTACAGCTAAAACAATGCAAAAAGTGCATTCTATGCATGACCCCGCCTCTATGTTATTTTACAGTGTACAAGAATGCCAAAGAAATGTCGCTTGATGTATCCATGCATTTAGCCGGAGTTGCAGTCATCGTTGACCATTTTAGTAGAGGTGACGTAATGCAGGTTGGGATGGACACACTGGTAAACACTGCAAAATAAAAATAGTAAATATCATTATAAGATGTAGGAGACGCGGTGTAATCACAGCCCGCCATGTTGGCAAAAACAATAGCTTTTTATTCCCCAAGGTCCCCCAAACCTCGCATTCAGACGTTTGACAACGAGTTTACGCGGGGTTTCAGATGCGGAAACAAAGGTTTTTAATCCTCTGGGATTTAAGATGGCCGCCGCGTGATTAAAGTCCATGGTTAGCACCTTGGACTGCTTATTGGACTGCTTATTGGACTGCTTATTGGACTTTGCTCTCACAGTGCCTTTCTTCACCCAGGAGCATGGGAACCAGTGAATTGTAAGGGAAACGTGACAAACAAATAAATAAATAAATATAACTTCTTGTGCTCGAAAAACGGCTTCTATAATCCGTAAATTCGTCAGTGACTTTCTGGGAGGGTGGTATACTTTTGGAAGTTTACGGAAACGGAACGGAAACCAATTCCAACCTAATAGTGGGGTGTATGGTGTACTTACGGGTTGCGGTAAGTTCCTCTAACAGTTCGGCATCTTCCACGCAATCCGGTGTTTTTGTACATGCAGCAATTGAAGTCGCTACCTTTACAATCCTTCTGGCAAGGCTTAATGCAGCTGCCTCGAGGCTGAATAAAGTCCTGTCAGCAAATGAACAAAAAAACATTTGTTATTTCGTTCGATCGAGGCAACCCTGTAAGAAAATGATCTTGAGCGCTCCTGCAGAAAAAGGAGATATGTTTTATAACAACGGGTTTTTTCCTCTTAACTCTTTAACTCCCAGAGGTAAACCTTGAGTGAATAAATGTGGTTGTACCTTTTAAGTCTGTGGATGAAAACCTAGTGTGTGACCATTCAAATGAAAGCTATTGAGCAGTACTTTCATGTGGTGCTGTTTGTTTTTGACAATTTTACAAAATGAAGTTCAATCTTTTCTCCTCAGTTTTGAACTTAGCGCTCTTGGGAGTGAAAGGGTTAACTAACGGTCTGGGTTCGTGCCCAGGCCGGGGTCACTGTGTGTCGTGTTCTTGGGCAAGACACTTACAGTGCCTCTCTTCACCCAAGTCTCTTCATGCTATGGAAATCGGAGTGAAGCGCCGACCTCACTATGCTTGTAGACAAACTTTTTTAACACTGCTCTGTGGGGTACAAATGATGCGCGAAACAAGTGCAAGTATCATAGTTTAACGATTATTTTTACTACAAGAGATTAGTTTCGGCACTGGTTATTTTTAAAACCGCAAAAAAATTATTCACTCTACCCTGTTAAAAATATGCGCTCACTATACCACCCACCTGAAATCGCGTAGAAGCAGTAACCATGACGACAGCCAAAGCAAGCAGAACGATGAAAGTCAATTTCATTGCCATAACGTTTTCTTTATGAGGCAAACTGAAAGTGATAACAGTCAGATATGACAATTACATTCCAAATGTTATATTCTACATTTGTTCGTCACTCATCACATTTGTCCGGGGGGTATGGGTACTCCCTTATTTGGACAAAACGGGCACGTGCCTCTGTCTTTTTAACAGGGTATCTCTGTCAGGAAATATTTCGCCGGAAATGTTGAATGGTAATATAACAGATTAACTAAAAAGCAAAAATTTTACTTGGCTACTGAACATTGACTATGTACTAATCAACTCGAAGCTATGCTATTCCTACCTCAGTGCGGAAGCCCTGTAGTCTTGATGCGTTCGAGGCAATCAGTCGACTGATAAATTATGAAAATTATTTTCCTTTATGAGTCTTAACAGCTAAAACTGCTTCATTAGCAATCCGCCTACTGACTGATGAGCAATTTGATTGGTTTAGCCCAAGTACTCCCATTAGCTGTCCATATATCATCAGTTCTCATTAGTTAGTTCCCTTACATGTCTTTTTCTGTCAGTTTGGAGAACTTGATTTAATTACATGACTGCATGATCCGCCATATTGAGCATTAAATTATGGCACTCAGAGTCAGTTATTTCGGCGTTTGTGCATTTAGTTAGTTGACCCGCCAAAATATTTACATGCCCGATGTACGACAGTGATAATTCAAGCTTAATCTATTTGGCGCCAATTCTGGACTGAACGTATTTTGCCGCTAAATACTTTGATAAACATTTGCTGACGCCACTGTTTTCATCTCAAATTTTAAAATTCACCCGATTGATTAAAAAAACAGATATAAAAACAAGAAAGAGCATGCAAAACTTAGTCATCGTGCCAAATTTGAAACGAAACCATTCAAAATCTGCTTCACTGAACGAAGCATTTAAAAGTTGTAACATTTACAGACGTCTGAAAATTTGACGGTTTTCAAAAGGCCCCCGGGAAAAGTACATTACACGTATACCGTATTCCCCTGATATTTGCTACAGTTCCTAAATGGAACGCTCTCTATCTGCTCTGTCAATTTATTCTACCTATAAGTTTGCTACACTAAATTGAATTTTCAGCAAATTTATGCTAACATAATGAGGCGATAAAAGACTATGATAGATCTACAGATTTTCTTGACAAAATCCTATCGGGACTTGCTACAACTGCAATCTCCCAACACTTCGTGGACATGTGCTGTAAAGTTTTGTGTTCAAAATTAACTAAGATTGAACAGTTTTGCGCCAAAATAAATTTAACACAAGACATCTGTGACGAACACTTAATAATATATCAGACAGTAATAACGAATTAATCACAAGTTTCCTTCACTGATGTGCATTGATGTTTTGAAACTTATTATTAAAGGACCCTTGTTTATTAAATATACTGATATTCGCCATTTTCGATGCCATCGAAATTCACGAGTTTTACAGACTTACACATCATTTAAACTTGGCATGGGTTTTGTACCCAAATTCAGAACCAACGAATCCCACTGGGCTGGGCGACATTGCGAGCAAACATACTCTTCCAGTAGCAGCAAACAAATTAGTTTTATGGTATTTACAAGAGAACTGAGTTCTTTTGATATAAACTTACCTGTCTCAAACGTTTCCCAGTTCAACAAGTTGACGAGACAAAGCTTCCTGTGTTCTGAAGTCAGTAGCGGTAAGGCTGAAGATTTTATGTGCTAATGTAAATCGATGGAAGGCGGAGCGTAATCAGTGAACAATCTGACCCGCATTCCAAACGCCCGTTCACTGAAAGGGGGGTGTAACGTAAAAACAGCCTTTAAAAGAACAAGATACCGACTTCTTATTAGACCTGGTGAAAGTGGGGAATAATTTTGCCGCATTATTATTGTTTACCAACATGAAATAGTATCAATCAATCCATGATAAAATCCTTTCAGTAAATACACTGACTGTAGCTAGAAACAGTAGCAGACAAGAACTTGTTTCCCCGTAATTTAATTCATCGTGCTTTGATCAGACAAAGCATTTTCATAAAGGGTGGTCCGAACAATAACCATAAAAATAATACAAATCAAGAGTTAGGACCGCCTGTTGAGTCGGCATCATCATTATCATCGGTTCTTCACTCTTCAGTCGCGCCATCCCTGCGACGCATAACTTAAAGAGAATAATCACGAACAACGAAACGGAAGCTCTTTCAAAGTTATCGGCAAACTTTAGGATCGGTCGAAACAAATGAGCTCCTGATAGAAGCTGTGACTGACTGAATTATTTCTGCTATTACCTTCCCTCGGGTATAACCTCGTTCTCATGTCCAGCTTATCACTGACTTGCATCAATCCTATATGGATAATTCTACTTCGTGCTGTTTACATGAAAAATTCATAATCATCGCCCTTTTCTACTTGACTGATCTCTCTCAAGAGCAAACTTCAAGTCCCGGCTCCTTCTCCGGTGACGCTAAACGTCATTTAAAAGGTTATTAGTATTAGAGGAAACAGTTCAAACAACTATGGAGGGATTACTCCAAATGCACAGTGAAAAACAACCCTGAGTTTGCTCTTGAGATCAGTCAAGTAGAAAAGGGCGATAATCGTATGAATGTTTTATGTAAACAGCACGAAGTTTGGCTTTTGAAGAACCGCAAAAGGTGGATTTAGTTACTATTAATACGGACACCTCCGGGCAAAAATAAAACTGGCCGTAATAACGGGGTGACCATATTTAAGGAGTTCTTTAAATGAAAAAATGACTGACTGTGCTTTTGTTCGGGCCAAAATAAAGTGGCCGTAATAACGAGGTGGTCGTATTAACGGGATGGCCAAAAGGCGGGGTTCCAATCCTATAGTACAGCATTGATGTCTACAGTATATCTAAATCTAAATTGTTAATCTGCAAAGGGGCTAGTGCAAGTGCAATATACAAATGAGCCGAAACACAAAAAGGCCGCCACTGTCTTCTATTATTGTGTTTTCTTTTCAATAGTGTTTCACCCTTAGAACACAAAAGGATAACTTGTCATACTCTCTTGACTCAATTAATTAATTAAAATTAAGTAGATGAAGAATTTAATGCCTGACGCACGTACACAAGACTTTCTATTAACTTCATCGCCAAACATAAAATAATGTTTTTACTTTTCTCTTTTTATGGTCAGCAAAGTTCAAAAGATCTTCTATCGTTGCATATGCTTCGCTCCCATGCATTCCATGAGAAGAAAGAATTCATTCAGTCACTTCTATCGGGAGAGCTAATACCAATCCTAAAATTTGCTTATTGTCTATGTGACTCGTGCAATCTTACATGAAAAATTCATAATTATCGCCCTTTTCTACTTGACTGATCCTCTCTTTCAAGAGCAAACTTCAGGGCTGTTTTTCACTTTGCGGTATATAGTGTAATCTCTCGATGGTTGTTTGAACTGCTTCCTCTAATACTAATAGCTTTTTAAAATGACGTTTGGCGTCACCGGAGAAGAAGCGACTTCGGACTGAACCTCTGAAGTTTGCTCTTGAGAGAGATCAGTCAAGTAGAACAGGGGCGATGATTTAAACAGTACGAAGTAGAATTATCCAATTATCCATATAGGATTGATGTACGTGATAAGCTGGACAATGAGCCAAAACAAAAATAGCCGGCGCTGTCTTTAATTATCGTGTTTTCAGAAGATGAAACTAGTGACTTAATTCCCCGGCTTAATTCATTAGCCGTAGATGAAAAATCTGAAAGGCTTCCTCGCTCCCACGCATTCCATGAGAACGAGGTTATAACTGAGGGAATGTAATAGCAGAAATAATTCCGTCAGTCACTTCTATCGTGTTCTGTCAGGAGAGCTCATTTGTTTCGACCGATCCTAAAGTTTGCCGATAAGTTTGAAAGAGCTTCCGTTTCGTCGTTCATTATTCTCTTTGACATCACTGAGTACTCGTCTGACGGTCCCTGTAATCTCTCATGACTCTTGATAGTCCAGTCCCTGAACTCTCTCTTTACCCCGCCCTATATAGACTCTTGACTGGTCAAGCATTTATATATAATTACTGAGCACCAAACGAGGCCTTAAGTATGGTGCGACTGAAGAACCGATGATAATGATGATGCCGACTCAACAGGCGGTCCTAACTCTTGATTTGTATTATTTTTATGATTATTGTTCGGACCACCCTTTATGAAGATGCTGTGTAACAAAGCACGAATTAAATTACGGGGAAACAAATTCTTGTCTGCTACTGTTTCCCTGAATTCTAGCTACAGTCAGTATATTTAAGTGTATTTTTATGGTTATTGTTCGGACCACCCTTTACGAAGATGCTGTGTAACAAAGCACGAATTAAATTACGGGGAAACAAATTCTTGTCTGCTACTGTTTCCCTGAATTCTAGCTACAGTCAGTGTATTTAAGTTAAGTACTGAAAGGATCCAATCATTGATTGATTGATTGATACTGTTTCATGTTGGTAAACAATAATAATGCGGCAAAATTAATTCCCACTTTTACCAAGTCTTAATAAGAAGTCGGTATCTTGTTCCTTTTTATCTCGTGTAACCATGGTTACACGAGATAATGTAGTGGGGTTTCGGTCACTCTGTTAGCAAATATTTGTTAGCTAATTAAGGAACATATCTGTCATTTAAATTGATCGTTTTGATATAACAAATATTTGGATTCATCTGTTCTTGTTATCTCGTGTAGCCATAGTTACACGAGATATATTAGTGGGACTCATCTCACTCACTTTCCAAATATTTGTGTATTAATTAGTGAACATATCTGTCATGTATAGTGATTTGATTGATATGAGAAATATTTTGAAATTTCAGTTATTTGAAGGAGCAAACGTTTTCGAAATAGTAAGAAACAGGACTTCTCAAATTAAAACTCCATCAAAAATTTCATTCTTTAATGTACCTTGTTACAGAGTCATAGTGCTATCAATGATAGTTACAGTAAAAATTGAGTACTCCATGGTACAAGTGTATTCAGGTTATATTAGTACTTGAAGTTATTCTTTAACCCTTTCACTCACTCCCAAGAGTGCTAAGTTCAAAACTGACGAAAAAATCTTGAATTTCATTTTGCGAAATTGTCAAAAACAAACGGCACCACTTGAAAGTCACTGCTCAATAGCTTTCATTTCAATGGTCACACACTAGGGTTTCATCCACAGACTCAAAAGTTACAACCACATTTATTGCGTCAAAGTTTGACTCTGGGAGTGAAAGGGTTAATATTCATTTTTCTCATGTGTTTTAGTTCTGTAATTGTAGATCTGATTATTTTTCTGAAAGATGAGGTTTTCATAGTTGAATGTTTAAGTATACTTTCGAGTAGTACATCATACTACTAGATATTTAGGACTTTAAGCGGATGCACGCGAAATGTTTTCAGTTTTGGTTAGCTGCAACTTGCACTTTAGTTTCCAAAACTCTTGAGTTTTGGATTAGAAAAGCACTCTTCTCTCACAATTTTTTCTTTAGTTAAAAGCTTGGTAATCGAAGTAAGTTCGTTTCTTGGCAGGAGATACATTGTGGATATAATCTACAATTTTATCCTTGTAAGCTTGTTCTTTTTCTTGACTAGTAGTAGTATCTTTGTTCTCAGTTTCCATTGTAGAATATGAACTTTCAAATGTCAGGTAACTGTAGAACAAAATGAAAGTGTTGCAACATAATTAATAGAAATAAGGTAGGTTAACTCTGTATTTGAGTCTAATTCTTTCAAGGGACGTGCGCTTCATTAATTCTTTACTAAAAAGTATGCCGGGGTAATGTTGTACTGCAAAAGAAAGGGCAAAAAAACATGGCTTTTACATTCAGACAAAAAGAACATATAAACCAAGAGAAAAGCATATACAGTCACGTTTTACTGGATATATCGCAAGGCAGGAGCCATATAAGAAAACAGACAAAAAGTAAATGGGAAGCTAGTGATCAAACGATGAAATCTCTTAGCGTCAACACGGGTCACAAAACCAACTCAATTCAGAGCTCAAAACAAAGATTTTGAGTAACTCAGTTGAAGATATGGGAGTGGACTGTTAAATGTCATCAGCCAAAATGTAAACATGTCGAATTTTATACTCGTTAATTTGTAAATTACGCGATCTGTTGTAGCTTTGAAATAGGTAAGTTATGTTTGAACTAATTTACTGCGCAAGGTACGATGACATTTTTATGCAATGTTACTACTCGTTTTAAATGTTAGTATTGACGTCAATATCTTCAAAGAAACTGTTATTGTTTCTGGTACATCAGGACGACATTTTCTCACGGGATGTAATATAAAATAATAGTTGTCTACTATGTAAACTCTTTCAGCTAGTAGAGATTGATATCAAAAGACAGGAAAGCATATATTTTGATGGTGTGACTCAGTTAGTTGTTTATAGGAAATGTAGGTTAATTGTGTAACCTTAATAGCTGAAATTTTGTTATCAGTTTATAAGTGAGGCTGCGCACACTTATTTTTCTTAGAGTTTTTCAAACATTTATGAACCTTATGCATCAAATTCTCTATAAAACATCTGTAACTCTTGATAGAGGGTCTAACGAGTTAACAAACAAGAAAATCTGTTTCTTCCATTCTCAACAAGGAAGTCCTTCTTGTTGATGTTTATATTGACGATTTTTACGCTGTCGAGAGCAAAAAGATACAAGCATATATTTTGAGCTCACGACTCAGAGTTGTTTAGAACACGTGAGGGTATCTCTTTTTCAGCAAAGGTTAACTTCCCAGTCACGAAATTACTCTTTTAGTCACTTACGTCGATATCTTTACAAAGACTGTGATTATTGCCGTACACCAGGACGACATTTTTACACCGGTTACAATGCAAAACAATAATTGTCTACTATGTGAACTCCAACAGCTAGTAGAGATTTTTGTAGCTTTGGTTTATTATGCAGCCTCTGTGTTCGACTTAGTCGAGATTTCAGTTGTTGATTATTATCTTGTAACTCTCACGTTTCTTATTCTCTAGGAATGCTGATTGCATGTCTTTCCTGTGATGTAAGATATGATCTGATCAGTCTTTTCAAACATTTCTCCACAGAGGCTGTTTAATAGTTTTCTGTCTCTTTTGTCTTGTTTGTTCATGGTATTTTGAATTAAAAGCTGTTAACTCATTATTAACCTCGCAAGATAATTTTTTAATTCTTTTTATTTATTTTTCTGTTTTTATCGAGCGGCTATGCACTGGTTTCCCAGAAACGGCGAGAGATCCAAATGAGTAAAACGAGTAAAACGAGTAAAACGAGTAAAACGAGTAAAACGAGTAAAACGAGTAAAACGAGTAAAACGAGTAAAACGAGTAAACGAGTAAACGAGTAAAACGAGTAAAACGAGTAAAACGAGTAAAACGAGTAAAACGAGTAAAACGAGTAAAACGAGTAAACGAGTAAAACGAGTAAAACGAGTAAAACGAGTAAAACGAGTAAAACGAGTAAAACGAGTAAAACGAGTAAAACGAGTAAAACGAGTAAAACGAGTAAAACGAGTAAAACGAGTAAAACGAGTAAAACGAGTAAAAACGAGTAAAACGAGTAAAACGAGTAAAACGAGTAAAACGAGTAAAACGAGTAAAACGAGTAAAACGAGTAAAACGAGTAAAACGAGTAAAACGAGTAAAACGAGTAAAACGAGTAAAACGAGTAAAACGAGTAAAACGAGTAAAACGAGTAAACGAGTAAAACGAGTAAAACGAGTAAAACGAGTAAAACGAGTAAAACGAGTAAAAACGAGTAAAACGAGTAAACGAGTAAACGAGTAAAACGAGTAAAACGAGTAAAACGAGTAAAACGAGTAAAACGAGTAAAACGAGTAAACGAGTAAAACGAGTAAACGAGTAAAACGAGTAAAACGAGTAAAACGAGTAAAACGAGTAAAACGAGTAAAACGAGTAAAACGAGTAAAACGAGTAAAACGAGTAAAACGAGTAAAACGAGTAAAACGAGTAAAACGAGTAAACGAGTAAAACGAGTCAAATGAGTCAAATGAGTCAAATGAGTCAAATGAGTCAAATGAGTCAAATGAGTCAAATGAGTCAAATGAGTCAAATGAGTCAAATGAGTCAATGAGTCAATGAGTCAAATGAGTCAAATGAGTCAAATGAGTCAAATGAGTCAAATGAGTCAAATGAGTCAAATGAGTCAAATGAGTCAAATGAGTCAAATGAGTCAAATGAGTCAAATGAGTAAAATGAGTAAAATGAGTAAAATGAGTAAAATGAGTAAAATGAGTAAAATGAGTAAAATGAGTAAAATGAGTAAAATGAGTAAAATGAGTAAAATGAGTAAAATGAGTAAAATGAGTAAAATGAGTAAATGAGTAAATGAGTAAAATGAGTAAAATGAGTAAAATGAGTAAAATGAGTAAAATGAGTAAAATGAGTAAAATGAGTAAAATGAGTAAAATGAGTAAAATGAGTAAAATGAGTAAAATGAGTAAAATGAGTAAAATGAGTAAAATGAGTAAAATGAGTAAAATGAGTAAAATGAGTAAAATGAGTAAAATGAGTAAAATGAGTAAATGAGTAAAATGAGTAAAATGAGTAAAATGAGTAAAATGAGTAAAATGAGTAAAATGAGTAAAATGAGTAAAATGAGTAAAATGAGTAAAATGAGTAAAATGAGTAAAATGAGTAAAATGAGTAAAATGAGTAAAATGAGTAAAATGAGTAAATGAGTAAAATGAGTAAAATGAGTAAAATGAGTAAATGAGTAAAATGAGTAAAATGAGTAAAATGAGTAAAATGAGTAAATGAGTAAAATGAGTAAAATGAGTAAAATGAGTAAAATGAGTAAAATGAGTAAAATGAGTAAAATGAGTAAAATGAGTAAAATGAGTAAAATGAGTAAAATGAGTAAAATGAGTAAAATGAGTAAAATGAGTAAAATGAGTAAAATGAGTAAAATGAGTAAAATGAGTAAAATGAGTAAAATGAGTAAAATGAGTAAAATGAGTAAAATGAGTAAATTGAGTAAATAAGAAAATGAGTAAAATTAGGGTTAAAACGTTGTTTCTGTTCTCATAGCAAAATGTGTTTTCTTCATGGCATTCTTATTAATTTCCTTCATCAGGTATTTCGTCAGAGGTCTATAAATAACCTAACTGCGAATCTGATGGGCCGCGCGCAATGCTTGATGGAAACCTCTAGTTATAGACCTCCGGTAATATTGCTAATTTCTCGTTCGCGTTAATTTCCTTTATTTTGAACAATTTTGCCTTGAAAATCGCGTTAAGGAGATGATAGGGATTAGAGGAGAGGAGAAAATTGTGTTAGACTTATTTTCTTTATTAGCAATGACTTTACATTACATTGCATAAGCTTAGATTTTTTCTTTTAATAAGCGCACAGTGGCCAACTCAAAATATTTGTGCAACTTTGGCCATTGCACGCGCATATTAGTACCCTGGACAGAACAATTGAGGATTGATATATTTATCAATTATATAATCAAAAGCTTCAATGAGCCAACTTGGGAAAGAATAAATTAATATGCATAAATTAATTTCTGTCAGCACCACATGAAAGTTCTGCTCAATAGCTTTCATTTGAATGGTCACACACTAGGTTTTCATCCACAGAGAAGGTACCATTATTCACTCAAAATCTGTTGTTATAAAACGTTTCCTGCAGGAGCGCTCAAGAACCTTTTCTTATAGGGTTGCCTCGATCGAACGGAATAACAAATGTTTTCTTGTTCATTTGCTGACAGGACTTTAGGCATCGGCCTCGAGTAGGCAGATGCATTAAGCCTTGCCAGAAGGATTGTAAAGGTAGAGACTTCAATTGCTGCATGTACAAAATCACCGGAAAGCGTGGCAGATGCAAACTTGTTGGAAGAACTTTCCCCAACCCGTAAGTACACCATACACCTTCACAGCGGTCAAACGTTTGACCGCTGTGGAGTGGGCACCAGTGTTAATAGCGCGAAATGGTAACTTTTCAGAAGCTTGGATCTTTTTTAGTAAATCATAAAAAAAGTTAGTAAACTCAAAAATTGAAGAAAAACTAACAAGCTTAAAGCTCTGAAAGTAAAACCCTTATCTTTGACCGACTTCGCTTATTTTTTACGTTTTACCGCGGTCATCCATACACCCCACTATTAGGTTGGAATTGGTACCGTAAACTTCCAAAAGTATATCACTCTCCCCAGAAAACTCACTGACGGAATTTACGTATTATAGTAACTTACCAGCCCAAGCCGTTTTTCGTGAGTGGTTTTATTTATTTATTTGTTTGTTTGTTTATTATTATGTTTTCGCGGGACTAAGCCAGCCTGTAGCGTCGAAAATGACTTGTTTGCGTGCACTAGCGACTCCGTTTGATTAGAGGTTGACCATCTATACGTATCCCTAGATGGAACGCTCGTCCACCCAACATATTTCAAATATGTGTTATGTTGCCCTTTCAATTCACTGGTTCCCTGGCACTGTGAGAGCAAAGTGTCTTGCGCTAGACTGCGAGCAGTCCCTCTTTCTTTCTGATATCTGCTCGCAGTCTAGTCTTGCGCATGCCCAAGAACACGACGCAGCAGTCCAAGGTGCTAACCATTAGGCCACCGCGTCTCCTACATCTTATAATGATATTTACTGTTTTTATTTTGCAGTGTTTACCAGTGTGTCCATCCCAACTTGCATTACGTCAACTCTATTAAAATGATCAACGATGACGGCAACTCCGGCTAAGCCTGGAAATACCAAGCGACATTTCTTTGGCATTTTTGTACACTGTAAAATAACATAGAATGCACTTTTTGCATTGTTTTAGCTGTAATTACATGCAGAGTAAATGCCAAGAAATAAAATTGCTGAAAAATAAAATATTGGGGATTATGGAAAATTTATGCTAGTAAATGGCACATGCTTTATTATAAACGACGATTCGAGAGATCAGGATTCCACTGCATACAATATTTCACGGGTCACATGACCAAACATTTTTCACACACTAGGCTGAGAAAGTTCTTACTTGGGCCATACTGCCGTTACCCATCCTCGTTCCCAGAGCTCCTCGTTTTTTTTCTTTGCGCCGGAAACGAGTTTCGCCAACCACGTGACCAAAAGAAACATAGGATCTGGGAACGAGAATGGCCGTTACCAGGCATTGCTACTTGGTCTTGCGCGGTGTCGATGTGCATAGAGTTCCAAGACTGAAACTCTGTGCTTGCTCTGATGCCAAACTGCAACGAAGCCTGGGTAAGCAGCAACACCCCGGGGGGTACTCCCTGAAATTTTTGGTGGGGGCGTGCGGCCTGCTTCTTGAAACACTTACCCTATTTCAGACCAAAATGTGATTTTCCATACCCTATTTCAGACCTGATCCAAAAATCGATACCCAATTTCAGACCTATTAAATGAGTACGTGTGCAATACATAACTTCAGCTTCCCAGCTTCTATTTGCGTAAACATTTGACATGTTTGAGAAAGGCTACAACAGTTTTGTCTAAAATCCAAACCAAATTTCAGGCCAGAGTGCACAAAACATACCCTATTTCAGACCAAAATCTATACCCTACATGTAATTCAGACCAAAACGGCTCAAAAACCATACCCTTTGGTGCCACACATACCTATATAGCTTATATAAGGTAGTACACCTCCAACATTGCCTGCAGGCGATGAGGGAGATTATCCAACCTAACTCTACAAAATTTGTCTGGCTTATATTAGATCAGTTTGGCCAGTTTGGTTTATTTTGGGGGTTTATGGTTAAAAAAGATGCCTTTAGTAGCAGTCCGAAAACAAACGTCAGCCCTTTGTTGGACATGTTTTTGTTCAAGGAAGAAATTTAGGAATTCGTTTTCGTCCCCAACTGCGTCAACTCATGTTACTGGGTAGTAAAATGAGTAAAATGAGTAAAATGAGTAAAACGAGTAAAACGAGTAAAACGAGTAAAACGAGTAAAACGAGTAAAACGAGTAAAACGAGTAAAACGAGTAAAACGAGTAAAACGAGTAAAACGAGTAAAACGAGTAAAACGAGTAAAACGAGTAAAACGAGTAAAACGAGTAAACGAGTAAAACGAGTAAAACGAGTAAAACGAGTAAAACGAGTAAAACGAGTAAAACGAGTAAAACGAGTAAAACGAGTAAAACGAGTAAAACGAGTAAAACGAGTAAAACGAGTAAAACGAGTAAAACGAGTAAAACGAGTAAAACGAGTAAAACGAGTAAAACGAGTAAAACGAGTAAAACGAGTAAAACGAGTAAAACGAGTAAAACGAGTAAACGAGTAAAACGAGTAAAACGAGTAAAACGAGTAAAACGAGTAAAACGAGTAAAACGAGTAAAACGAGTAAAACGAGTAAAACGAGTAAAACGAGTAAAACGAGTAAAACGAGTAAAACGAGTAAACGAGTAAAACGAGTAAAACGAGTAAAACGAGTAAAACGAGTAAAACGAGTAAAACGAGTAAAACGAGTAAAACGAGTAAAACGAGTAAAACGAGTAAAACGAGTAAAACGAGTAAAACGAGTAAAACGAGTAAAACGAGTAAAACGAGTAAAACGAGTAAAACGAGTAAAACGAGTAAAACGAGTAAAACGAGTAAAACGAGTAAAACGAGTAAAACGAGTAAAACGAGTAAAACGAGTCAAACGAGTAAAACGAGTAAAACGAGTCAAATGAGTCAAATGAGTCAAATGAGTCAAATGAGTCAAATGAGTCAAATGAGTCAAATGAGTCAAATGAGTCAAATGAGTCAAATGAGTCAAATGAGTCAAATGAGTCAAATGAGTCAAATGAGTCAAATGAGTCAAATGAGTCAAATGAGTCAAATGAGTCAAATGAGTCAAATGAGTCAAATGAGTCAAATGAGTCAAATGAGTCAAATGAGTCAAATGAGTCAAATGAGTCAAATGAGTCAAATGAGTCAAATGAGTCAAATGAGTCAAATGAGTAAAATGAGTCAAATGAGTAAAATGAGTAAAATGAGTAAAATGAGTAAAATGAGTAAAATGAGTAAAATGAGTAAAATGAGTAAAATGAGTAAAATGAGTAAAATGAGTAAAATGAGTAAAATGAGTAAAATGAGTAAATTGAGTAAATTGAGTAAAATGAGTAAAATGAGTAAAATGAGTAAAATGAGTAAAATGAGTAAAATGAGTAAAATGAGTAAAATGAGTAAAATGAGTAAAATGAGTAAAATGAGTAAAATGAGTAAAATGAGTAAAATGAGTAAAACGAGTAAAATGAGTAAAATGAGTAAAATGAGTAAAATGAGTAAAATGAGTAAAATGAGTAAAATGAGTAAATTGAGTAAAATGAGTAAAATGAGTAAAATGAGTAAATGAGTAAAATGAGTAAAATGAGTAAAATGAGTAAAATGAGTAAAATGAGTAAATCGAGTAAATTGAGTAAAATGAGTAAAATGAGTAAATGAGTAAAATGAGTAAAATGAGTAAAATGAGTAAAATGAGTAAAATGAGTAAAATGAGTAAAATGAGTAAAATGAGTAAAATGAGTAAAATGAGTAAAATGAGTAAAATGAGTAAAATGAGTAAAATGAGTAAAATGAGTAAAATGAGTAAAATGAGTAAAATGAGTAAAATGAGTAAAATGAGTAAAATGAGTAAAATGAGTAAAATGAGTAAAATGAGTAAAATGAGTAAAATGAGTAAAATGAGTAAAATGAGTAAAATGAGTAAAATGAGTAAAATGAGTAAATTGAGTAAATAAGAAAATGAGTAAAATTAGGGTTAAAACGTTGTTTCTGTTCTCATAGCAAAATGTGTTTTCTTCATGGCATTCTTATTAATTTCCTTCATCAGGTATTTCGTCAGAGGTCTATAAATAACCTAACTGCGAATCTGATGGGCCGCGCGCAATGCTTGATGGAAACCTCTAGTTATAGACCTCCGGTAATATTGCTAATTTCTCGTTCGCGTTAATTTCCTTTATTTTGAACAATTTTGCCTTGAAAATCGCGTTAAGGAGATGATAGGGATTAGAGGAGAGGAGAAAATTGTGTTAGACTTATTTTCTTTATTAGCAATGACTTTACATTACATTGCATAAGCTTAGATTTTTTCTTTTAATAAGCGCACAGTGGCCAACTCAAAATATTTGTGCAACTTTGGCCATTGCACGCGCATATTAGTACCCTGGACAGAACAATTGAGGATTGATATATTTATCAATTATATAATCAAAAGCTTCAATGAGCCAACTTGGGAAAGAATAAATTAATATGCATAAATTAATTTCTGTCAGCACCACATGAAAGTACTGCTCAATAGCTTTCATTTGAATGGTCACACACTAGGTTTTCATCCACAGAGAAGGTACCATTATTCACTCAAAATCTGTTGTTATAAAACGTTTCCTGCAGGAGCGCTCAAGAACCTTTTCTTATAGGGTTGCCTCGATCGAACGGAATAACAAATGTTTTCTTGTTCATTTGCTGACAGGACTTTAGGCATCGGCCTCGAGTAGGCAGATGCATTAAGCCTTGCCAGAAGGATTGTAAAGGTAGAGACTTCAATTGCTGCATGTACAAAATCACCGGAAAGCGTGGCAGATGCAAACTTGTTGGAAGAACTTTCCCCAACCCGTAAGTACACCATACACCTTCACAGCGGTCAAACGTTTGACCGCTGTGGAGTGGGCACCAGTGTTAATAGCGCGAAATGGTAACTTTTCAGAAGCTTGGATCTTTTTTAGTAAATCATAAAAAAGTTAGTAAACTCAAAAATTGAAGAAAAACTAACAAGCTTAAAGCTCTGAAAGTAAAACCCTTATCTTTGACCGACTTCGCTTATTTTTTACGTTTTACCGCGGTCATCCATACACCCCACTATTAGGTTGGAATTGGTACCGTAAACTTCCAAAAGTATATCACTCTCCCCAGAAACTCACTGACGGAATTTACGTATTATAGTAACTTACCAGCCCAAGCCGTTTTTCGTGAGTGGTTTTATTTATTTATTTGTTTGTTTGTTTATTATTATGTTTTCGCGGGACTAAGCCAGCCTGTAGCGTCGAAAATGACTTGTTTGCGTGCACTAGCGACTCCGTTTGATTAGAGGTTGACCATCTATACGTATCCCTAGATGGAACGCTCGTCCACCCAACATATTTCAAATATGTGTTATGTTGCCCTTTCAATTCACTGGTTCCCTGGCACTGTGAGAGCAAAGTGTCTTGCGCTAGACTGCGAGCAGTCCCTCTTTCTTTCTGATATCTGCTCGCAGTCTAGTCTTGCGCATGCCCAAGAACACGACGCAGCAGTCCAAGGTGCTAACCATTAGGCCACCGCGTCTCCTACATCTTATAATGATATTTACTGTTTTTATTTTGCAGTGTTTACCAGTGTGTCCATCCCAACTTGCATTACGTCAACTCTATTAAAATGATCAACGATGACGGCAACTCCGGCTAAGCCTGGAAATACCAAGCGACATTTCTTTGGCATTTTTGTACACTGTAAAATAACATAGAATGCACTTTTTGCATTGTTTTAGCTGTAATTACATGCAGAGTAAATGCCAAGAAATAAAATTGCTGAAAAATAAAATATTGGGGATTATGGAAAATTTATGCTAGTAAATGGCACATGCTTTATTATAAACGACGATTCGAGAGATCAGGATTCCACTGCATACAATATTTCACGGGTCACATGACCAAACATTTTTCACACACTAGGCTGAGAAAGTTCTTACTTGGGCCATACTGCCGTTACCCATCCTCGTTCCCAGAGCTCCTCGTTTTTTTTCTTTGCGCCGGAAACGAGTTTCGCCAACCACGTGACCAAAAGAAACATAGGATCTGGGAACGAGAATGGCCGTTACCAGGCATTGCTACTTGGTCTTGCGCGGTGTCGATGTGCATAGAGTTCCAAGACTGAAACTCTGTGCTTGCTCTGATGCCAAACTGCAACGAAGCCTGGGTAAGCAGCAACACCCCGGGGGGTACTCCCTGAAATTTTTGGTGGGGGCGTGCGGCCTGCTTCTTGAAACACTTACCCTATTTCAGACCAAAATGTGATTTTCCATACCCTATTTCAGACCTGATCCAAAAATCGATACCCAATTTCAGACCTATTAAATGAGTACGTGTGCAATACATAACTTCAGCTTCCCAGCTTCTATTTGCGTAAACATTTGACATGTTTGAGAAAGGCTACAACAGTTTTGTCTAAAATCCAAACCAAATTTCAGGCCAGAGTGCACAAAACATACCCTATTTCAGACCAAAATCTATACCCTACATGTAATTCAGACCAAAACGGCTCAAAAACCATACCCTTTGGTGCCACACATACCTATATAGCTTATATAAGGTAGTACACCTCCAACATTGCCTGCAGGCGATGAGGGAGATTATCCAACCTAACTCTACAAAATTTGTCTGGCTTATATTAGATCAGTTTGGCCAGTTTGGTTTATTTTGGGGGTTTATGGTTAAAAAAGATGCCTTTAGTAGCAGTCCGAAAACAAACGTCAGCCCTTTGTTGGACATGTTTTTGTTCAAGGAAGAAATTTAGGAATTCGTTTTCGTCCCCAACTGCGTCAACTCATGTTACTGGGTTGCAACATGAGTAAAATGAGTAAAATGAGTAAAATGAGTAACTGAGTAAAATGAGTAAAATGAGTAAAAATGAGTAAAATGAGTAAAATGAGTAAAATGAGTAAAATGAGTAAAATGAGTAAAATGAGTAAAATGAGTAAATGAGTAAAATGAGTAAAATGAGTAAAATGAGTAAAATGAGTAAAATGAGTAAAATGAGTAAAATGAGTAAAATGAGTAAAATGAGTAAAATGAGTAAAATGAGTAAAATGAGTAAAATGAGTAAATGAGTAAAATGAGTAAAATGAGTAAAATGAGTAAAATGAGTAAAATGAAGTAAAATGAGTAAAATGAGTAAAATGAGTAAAAATGAGTAAAATGAGTAAAATGAGTAAAATGAGTAAAAATGAGTAAAATGAGTAAAATGAGTAAAATGAGTAAATGAGTAAAATGAGTAAAATGAGTAAAATGAGTAAATGAGTAAAATGAGTTAAAATGAGTAAAATGAGTAAAATGAGTAAAATGAGTAAAATGAGTAAAATGAGTAAAATGAGTAAAATGAGTAAAATGAGTAAAATGAGTAAAATGAGTAAAATGAGTAAAATGAGTAAATGAGTAAAATGAGTAAAATGAGTAAAATGAGTAAAATGAGTAAAATGAGTAAAATGAGTAAAATGAGTAAAATGAGTAAATGAGTAAAATGAGTAAAATGAGTAAAATGAGTAAAATGAGTTAAAATGAGTAAATGAGTAAAATGAGTAAAATGAGTAAAAATGAGTAAAATGAGTAAAATGAGTAAAAATGAGTAAAATGAGTAAAATGAGTAAAATGAGTAAAATGAGTAAAATGAGTTAAAATGAGTAAAATGAGTAAAATGAGTAAAATGAGTAAAATGAGTTAAAATGAGTAAAATGAGTAAAATGAGTAAAATGAGTAAAATGAGTTAAAATGAGTAAAATGAGTAAAATGAGTAAAATGAGTAAAATGAGTAAAATGAGTAAAATGAGTTAAAATGAGTAAAATGAGTAAAATGAGTAAAATGAGTAAAATGAGTAAAATGAGTAAATGAGTAAAATGAGTAAAATGAGTAAAATGAGTAAAATGAGTAAAATGAGTAAAATGAGTAAAATGAGTAAAATGAGTAAAATGAGTAAAATGAGTAAAATGGAGTAAAATGAGTAAAATGAGTAAATGAGTAAAATGAGTTAAAATGAGTAAAAATGAGTTAAAATGAGTAAAATGAGTAAATGAGTAAAATGAGTAAAAATGAGTAAAATGAGTAAAATGAGTAAAATGAGTAAAATGAGTAAAATGAGTAAAATGAGTAAAATGAGTAAAATGAGTAAAATGAGTAAAATGAGTAAAATGAGTAAATGAGTAAAATGAGTAAAATGAGTAAAATGAGTAAAATGAGTAAAATGAGTAAAATGAGTAAAAATGAGTTAAAATGAGTTAAAATGAGTAAAATGAGTAAAATGAGTAAAATGAGTAAAATGAGTAAAATGAGTAAAATGAGTAAATGAGTTAAAATGAGTAAAATGAGTAAAATGAGTAAAATGAGTAAAATGAGTAAAATGAGTAAAATGAGTAAAATGAGTAAAATGAGTAAAATGAGTAAAATGAGTAAAATGAGTAAAATGAGTTAAAATGAGTAAAATGAGTAAAATGAGTAAAATGAGTAAAATGAGGTAAAAATGAGTAAAATGAGTAAAATGAGTAAAATGAGTAAAATGAGTAAAATGAGTAAAATGAGTTAAAATGAGTAAAAATGAGTAAAATGAGTAAAATGAGTAAAAATGAGTAAAATGAGTAAAATGAGTAAAAGGAGTAAAATGAGTAAAATGAGTAAAATGAGTAAAATGAGTAAAATGAGTAAAATGAGTTAAAATGAGTAAAATGAGTAAAATGAGGTAAAATGAGTAAAATGAGTAAAATGAGTAAAATGAGTAAAATGAGTAAAATGAGTAAAATGAGTAAAATGAGTAAAATGAGTAAAATGAGTAAAATGAGTAAAATGAGTAAAATGAGTAAAATGAGTAAAATGAGTAAAATGAGTTAAAATGAGTAAAATGAGTAAAATGAGTAAAATGAGTAAAATGAGTAAAATGAGTAAAATGAGTAAAATGAGTAAAATGAGTAAAATGAGTAAAATGAGTAAAATGAGTAAAATGAGTTTAAAATGAGTAAAATGAGTAAAATGAGTAAAATGAGTAAAATGAGTAAAATGAGTAAAATGAGTAAAATGAGTTAAAATGAGTAAAATGAGTAAAATGAGTAAAATGAGTAAAATGAGTAAAATGAGTAAAATGAGTAAAATGAGTAAAATGAGTAAAATGAGTAAAATGAGTAAAATGAGTAAAATGAGTAAAATGAGTAAAATGAGTAAAATGAGTAAAATGAGTAAAATGAGTAAATGAGTTAAAATGAGTAAAATGAGTAAAATGAGTAAAATGAGTAAAATGGAGTAAAATGAGTAAAATGAGTAAAATGAGTAAAATGAGTAAAATGAGTAAAATGAGTAAAATGAGTAAAATGAGTAAAATGAGTAAAATGAGTAAAATGAGTAAAATGAGTAAAATGAGTAAAATGAGTAAAATGAGTAAAATGAGTAAAATGAGTAAAATGAGTAAAATGAGTAAAATGAGTAAAATGAGTAAAATGAGTAAAATGAGTAAAATGAGTAAAATGAGTAAAATGAGTAAAATGAGTAAAATGAGTAAAATGAGTAAATGAGTAAAATGAGTAAAATGAGTAAAATGAGTAAAATGAGTAAAATGAGTAAAATGAGTAAAATGAGTAAATGAGTAAATGAGTAAAATGGAGTAAAATGAGTAAAATGAGTAAAATGAGTAAAATGAGTAAAATGAGTAAAATGAGTAAAATGAGTAAAATGAAGTAAAATGAGTAAAATGAGTAAATGAGTAAAATGAGTAAAATGAGTAAAATGAGTAAAATGAGTAAAATGAGTAAAATGAGTAAAATGAGTAAAATGAGTAAAATGAGTAAAATGAGTAAAATGAGTAAAATGAGTTAAAATGAGTAAAATGAGTAAATGAGTAAAATGAGTAAAATGAGTAAAATGAGTAAATGAGTAAAATGAGTAAAATGAGTAAAATGAGTTAAAATGAGTAAAATGAGTAAAATGAGTAAAATGAGTAAAATGAGTCAAAATGAGTAAAATGAGTAAAATGAGTAAAATGGAGTAAAATGAGTTAAAATGAGTAAAATGAGTTAAAAATGAGTAAAAAGTAAATGAGTAAAATGAGTAAAATGAGTAAAATGCGTAAAATGAGTAAAATGAGTAAAATGAGTAAAATGCGTAAAATGAGTAAAATGAGTAAAATGAGTAAATGAGTATGCGTAAAATGAGTAATGAGTAAAATGAGTAAAATGAGTAAAATGAGTAAAATGAGTAAAATGAGTAAAATGAGTAAAATGAGTAAAATGAGTAAAATGAGGGTTAAAACGTTGTTTCTGTTCTCATAGCAAAATGTGTTCTCCTCATGGCATTCTTATTAATTTCCTTCATCAGGTAATATTGCTAATTTCTCGTTCGCGTTAATTTCCTTTATTTTGAACAATTTTGCCTTGAAAATCGCGTTAAGGAGATGAGAGGGGAGGGGAAGGGAGGAGAGGAGAGGAGAAAATTGTGTTAGATTTATTTTCTTTATTAGCAATGACTTTACATTACATTGCATAAGCTTAGATTTTTTCTTTTAATAAGCGCACAGTGGCCAACTCAAAATATTTGTGCAACTTTGGCCATTGCACGCGCATATTAGTACCCTGGACAGAACAATTGAGGATTGATATATTTATCAATTATATAATCAAAGCCTTCAATGAGCCAACTTGGGAAAGAATAAATTAATATGCATAAATTAATTTATGTCAGCGCCACATGAAAGTACTGCTCAATATCTTTCATTTGAATGGTCACACACTAGGTTTTCATCCACAGAGAAGGTACCATTATTCACTCAAAATCCATTGTTATAGAACGTTTCCTGCAGGAGCGCTCAAGAACCTTTTCTTATAGGGTTGCCTCGATCGAACGGAATAACAAATGTTTTCTTGTTCATTTGCTGACAGAACTTTTGGTATCGGCCTCGAGTAGGCAGATGTATTAAGCCTTGCCAGAAGGATTGTAAAGGTAGAGACTTCGATTGCTGCATGTACAAAAACACCGGAAAGCGTGGCAGATGCAAACTTGTTGGAAGAACTTCCCCAACCCGTAAGTACACCATATTTATTTATTTATTTGTTTGTTTATTATTATGTTTTCGCGGGATTAGGCCAGCCTGTAGCATCGAAAATGACTTGTTTGCGTGCACTAGCGACTCCGTTTGATTAGAGGTTGACCATCTATACGTATCCCTAGATGGAACGCTCGTCCACCCAACATATTTGTTATGTTGCCCTTTCAATTCACTGGTTCCCTGACACTGTGAGAGCAAAGTGTCTTGCGCATGCCCAAGAACACGACGCAGCAGTCCAAGGTGCTAACCATTAGGCCACCGCGTCTCCTACATCTTATAATGATATTTACTATTTTTATTTTGCAGTGTTTACCAGTGTGTCCATCCCAACCTGCATTACGTCACCTCTGATAAAATGGTCAACGATGACTGCAACTCCGGCTAATCCTGGAAATACCAAGCGACATTTCTTTGGCATTTTTGTACACTGTAAAATAACATAGAGACGGGGGTCATGCATAGAATGCACTTTTAGCATTGTTTTAGCTGTAATTACATGCAGAGTAAATGCCAAGAAATAAAATTGCTGAAAAATAAAATATTGGGGATGATGGAAATTTTATGCTAGTAAATGGCACATGCTTTATTATAAACGACGATTCGAGAGATCAGGATTCCACTGTGACCAAACATTTTTCACACACAAAGTTCTCACTTGGGCCATACTGCGGTTACCCATCCTCGTTCCCAGAGCTCCTCGTTTTTTTTCTTTGCGCCGGAAACGAGTTTCGCCAACCACGTGACCAAAAGAAACATAGGATCTGGGAACGAGAATGGCCGTTACCAGGCATTGCTACTTGGTCTTGCGCGGTGTCGATGTGCATAGAGTTCCAAGACTGAAACTCTGTGCTTGCTCTGATGCCAAACTGCAACGAAGCCTGGGGAAGCAGCAACACCCCGGGGGGTACTCCCTGAAATTTTTGGTGGGGGCGTGCGGCCTGCTTCTTGAAACCCTTACCCTATTTCAGACCAAAATGTGATTTTCCATACCCTATTTCAGACCTGATCCAAAAATCGATACCCAATTTCAGACCTATAAAATGAGTAAGTGTGCAATACATAACTTCAGCTACCCAGCTTCCATTTGCGTAAACATTTGACATGTTTGAGAAAGGCTACAAC
Organism: Desmophyllum pertusum; assembly: GCA_029204205.1. Taxonomy (NCBI): domain Eukaryota; kingdom Metazoa; phylum Cnidaria; class Anthozoa; order Scleractinia; family Caryophylliidae; genus Desmophyllum; species Desmophyllum pertusum. The sequence goes on along the minus strand of MU827779.1, from coordinate 1,485,102 downwards.
AGTTTCGTCTAAAATCCAAACCAAATTTCAGGCCAGATTGCACAAAACATACCCTATTTCAGATCAAAATCTATACCCTACATGTAATTCAGACCAAAACGGCTCAAAAACCATACCCTTTGGTGCCACACATACCTATATAGCTTATATAAGGTAGTACACCTCCAACATTGCCTGCAGGCGATGAGGGAGATTATCCAACCTAACTCTACAAAATTTGTCTGGCTTATATTAGATCAGTTTGGCCAGTTTGGTTTATTTTGGGGGTTTATGGTTAAAAAAGATGCCTTTAGTAGCAGTCCGAAAACAAACGTCAGCTCTTTGTTGGACATGTTTTTGTTCAAGGAAGAAATTTAGGAATTAGTTTTCGTCCCCAACTGCGTCAACTCATGTTACTGGGTTGCAACATGAGTAAAATGAGTAAAATGAAGTAAAATGAGTAAAATGAGTAAAATGAGTAAATGAGTAAAATGAGTAAAATGAGTAAAATGAGTAAAATGAGTAAAATGAGTAAAATGAGTAAAATGAGTAAAATGAGTAAAATGAGTAAAATGAGTAAATGAGTAAAATGAGTAAAATGAGTAAATGAGTAAAATGAGTAAAATGAGTAAAATGAGTAAAATGAGTAAATGAGTAAAATGAGTAAAATGAGTAAAATGAGTAAAATGAGTAAAATGAGTAAAATGAGTAAAATGAGTAAAATGAGTAAAATGAGTAAAATGAGTAAAATGAGTAAAATGAGTAAAATGAGTAAATGAGTAAAATGAGTAAAATGAGTAAAATGAGTAAAATGAGTAAAATGAGTAAAATGAGTAAAATGAGTAAAATGAGTAAAATGAGTAAAATGAGTAAAATGAGTAAAATGAGTAAAATGAGTAAATGAGTAAAATGAGTAAAATGAGTAAAATGAGTAAAATGAGTAAAATGAAGTAAAATGAGTAAAATGAGTAAAATGAGTAAAATGAGTAAAATGAGTAAAATGAGTAAAATGAGTAAAATGAGTAAAATGAGTAAAATGAGTAAAATGAGTAAAATGAGTAAAATGAGTAAAATGAGTAAAATGAGTTAAAATGAGTAAAATGAGTAAAATGAGTAAATGAGTAAAATGAGTAAAATGAGTAAAATGAGTAAAATGAGTAAAATGAGTAAAATGAGTAAAATGAGTAAAATGAGTAAAATGAGTAAAATGAGTAAAATGAGTAAAATGAGTAAAATGAGTAAAATGAGTAAAATGAGTAAAATGAGTAAAATGAGTAAAATGAGTAAAATGAGTAAAATGAGTAAAATGAGTAAAATGAGTAAAATGAGTAAAATGAGTAAAATGAGTAAAATGAGTAAAATGAGTAAAATGAGTAAAATGAGTAAAATGAGTAAAATGAGTAAAATGAGTAAAATGAGTAAAATGAGTAAATGAGTAAAATGAGTAAAATGAGTAAAATGAGTAAAATGAGTAAAATGAGTAAAATGAGTAAAATGAGTAAAATGAGTAAAATGAGTAAAATGAGTAAAATGAGTAAAATGAGTAATGAGTAAAATGAGTAAAATGAGTAAAATGAGTAAAATGAGTAAAATGAGTAAAATGAGTAAAATGAGTAAAATGAGTAAAATGAGTAAAATGAGTAAAATGAGTAAAATGAGTAAAATGAGTAAATGAGTAAAAATGAGTAAAATGAGTAAAATGAGTAAAATGAGTAAAATGAGTAAATGAGTAAAATGAGTAAAATGAGTAAAATGAGTAAAATGAGTTAAAATGAGTAAAATGAGTAAAATGAGTAAAATGAGTAAAATGAGTAAAATGAGTAAAATGAGTAAAATGAGTAAAATGAGTAAAATGAGTAAAATGAGTAAAATGAGTAAAATGAGTAAAATGAGTAAAATGAGTAAAATGAGTAAAATGAGTAAAATGAGTAAAATGAGTAAAATGAGTAAAATGAGTAAAATGAGTAAATGAGTAAAATGAGTAAAATGAGTAAAATGAGTAAAATGAGTAAAATGAGTAAATGAGTAAAATGAGTAAAAATGAGTAAAATGAGTAAATGAGTAAAATGAGTAAAATGAGTAAAATGAGTAAAATGAGTAAAATGAGTAAAATGAGTAAAATGAGTAAAATGAGTAAAATGAGTAAAATGAGTAAAATGAGTAAATGAGTAAAATGAGTAAATGAGTAAAATGAGTAAAATGAGTAAAATGAGTAAAATGAGTAAAATGAGTAAAATGAGTAAAATGAGTAAAATGAGTAAAATGAGTAAAATGAGTAAAATGAGTAAATGAGTAAAATGAGTAAAATGAGTAAATGAGTAAAATGAGTAAAATGAGTAAAATGAGTAAAATGAGTAAAATGAGTAAAATGAGTAAAATGAGTAAAATGAGTAAAATGAGTAAAATGAGTAAAATGAGTAAAATGAGTAAAATGAGTAAATGAGTAAAATGAGTAAAATGAGTAAAATGAGTAAAATGAGTAAAATGAGTAAAATGAGTAAAATGAGTAAAATGAGTAAAATGAGTAAAATGAGTAAAATGAGTAAAATGAGTAAAATGAGTAAAATGAGTAAATGAGTAAAATGAGTAAAATGAGTGAAATGAGTAAAATGAGTAAAATGAGTAAAATGAGTAAAATGAGTAAAATGAGTAAATGAGTAAAATGAGTAAAATGAGTAAAATGAGTAAAATGAGTAAAATGAGTAAAATGAGTAAAATGAGTAAAATGAGTAAAATGAGTAAAATGAGTAAAATGAGTAAAATGAGTAAAATGAGTAAAATGAGTAAAATGAGTAAAAATGAGTAAAATGAGTAAAATGAGTAAAATGAGTAAAATGCGTAAAATGAGTAAAATGAGTAAAATGAGTAAAATGCGTAAAATGAGTAAAAATGAGTAAAATGAGTAAAATGAGTAAAATGCGTAAAAATGAGTAAAATGAGTAAAATGAGTAAAATGAGTAAAATGAGTAAAATGAGTAAAATGAGTAAAATGAGTAAAATGAGGGTTAAAACGTTGTTTCTGTTCTCATAGCAAAATGTGTTCTCTTCATGGCATTCTTATTAATTTCCTTCATCAGGTAATATTGCTAATTTCTCGTTCGCGTTAATTTCCTTTATTTGAACAATTTTGCCTTGAAAATCGCGTTAAGGAGATGAGAGGGGAGGGAAGGGAGGAGAGGAGAGGAGAAAATTGTGTTAGATTTATTTTCTTTATTAGCAATGACTTTACATTACATTGCATAAGCTTAGATTTTTTCTTTTAATAAGCGCACAGTGGCCAACTCAAAATATTTGTGCAAACTTTGGCCATTGCACGCGCATATTAGTACCCTGGACAGAACAATTGAGGATTGATATATTTATCAATTATATAATCAAAGCCTTCAATGAGCCAACTTGGGAAAGAATAAATTAATATGCATAAATTAATTTATGTCAGCGCCACATGAAAGTACTGCTCAATATCTTTCATTTGAATGGTCACACACTAGGTTTTCATCCACAGAGAAGGTACCATTATTCACTCAAAATCCATTGTTATAGAACGTTTCCTGCAGGAGCGCTCAAGAACCTTTTCTTATAGGGTTGCCTCGATCGAACGGAATAACAAATGTTTTCTTGTTCATTTGCTGACAGAACTTTTGGTATCGGCCTCGAGTAGGCAGATGTATTAAGCCTTGCCAGAAGGATTGTAAAGGTAGAGACTTCGATTGCTGCATGTACAAAAACACCGGAAAGCGTGGCAGATGCAAACTTGTTGGAAGAACTTCCCCAACCCGTAAGTACACCATATTTATTTATTTATTTGTTTGTTTATTATTATGTTTTCGCGGGATTAGGCCAGCCTGTAGCATCGAAAATGACTTGTTTGCGTGCACTAGCGACTCCGTTTGATTAGAGGTTGACCATCTATACGTATCCCTAGATGGAACGCTCGTCCACCCAACATATTTGTTATGTTGCCCTTTCAATTCACTGGTTCCCTGACACTGTGAGAGCAAAGTGTCTTGCGCATGCCCAAGAACACGACGCAGCAGTCCAAGGTGCTAACCATTAGGCCACCGCGTCTCCTACATCTTATAATGATATTTACTATTTTTATTTTGCAGTGTTTACCAGTGTGTCCATCCCAACCTGCATTACGTCACCTCTGATAAAATGGTCAACGATGACTGCAACTCCGGCTAAGCCTGGAAATACCAAGCGACATTTCTTTGGCATTTTTGTACACTGTAAAATAACATAGAGACGGGGTCATGCATAGAATGCACTTTTAGCATTGTTTTAGCTGTAATTACATGCAGAGTAAATGCCAAGAAATAAAATTGCTGAAAAATAAAATATTGGGGATGATGGAAATTTTATGCTAGTAAATGGCACATGCTTTATTATAAACGACGATTCGAGAGATCAGGATTCCACTGTGACCAAACATTTTTCACACACAAAGTTCTCACTTGGGCCATACTGCGGTTACCCATCCTCGTTCCCAGAGCTCCTCGTTTTTTTTCTTTGCGCCGGAAACGAGTTTCGCCAACCACGTGACCAAAAGAAACATAGGATCTGGGAACGAGAATGGCCGTTACCAGGCATTGCTACTTGGTCTTGCGCGGTGTCGATGTGCATAGAGTTCCAAGACTGAAACTCTGTGCTTGCTCTGATGCCAAACTGCAACGAAGCCTGGGGAAGCAGCAACACCCCGGGGGTACTCCCTGAAATTTTTGGTGGGGGCGTGCGGCCTGCTTCTTGAAACCCTTACCCTATTTCAGACCAAAATGTGATTTTCCATACCCTATTTCAGACCTGATCCAAAAATCGATACCCAATTTCAGACCTATAAAATGAGTAAGTGTGCAATACATAACTTCAGCTACCCAGCTTCCATTTGCGTAAACATTTGACATGTTTGAGAAAGGCTACAACAGTTTCGTCTAAAATCCAAACCAAATTTCAGGCCAGAGTGCAAAAAACATACCCTATTTCAGACCAAAATCTATACCCTACATGTAATTCAGACCAAAACGGCTCAAAAACCATACCCTTTGGTGCCGCACATACCTATATAGCTTATATAAGGTAATACACCTCCAACATTGCCTGCAGGCGATGAGGGAGATTATCCAACCTAACTCTACAAAATTTGTCTGGCTTATATTAGATCAGTTTGGCCAGTTTGGTTTATTTTGGGGGTTTCTGGTTAAAAAAGATGCCTTTAGTAGCAGTCCGAAAACAAACGTCAGCCCTTTGTTGGACATGTTTTTGTTCAAGGAAGAAATTTAGGAATTCGTTTTCGTCCCCAACTGCGTCAACTCATGTTACTGGGTTGCAACATGAGTAAAATGAGTAAAATGAGTAAAATGAGTAACTGAGTAAAATGAGTAAAATGAGTAAAATGAGTAAAATGAGTAAAATGAGTAAAATGAGTAAATGAGTAAAATGAGTAAAATGAGTAAAATGAGTAAAATGAGTAAAATGAGTAAAATGAGTAAAATGAGTAAAATGAGTAAAATGAGTAAAATGAGTAAAATGAGTAAAATGAGTAAAATGAGTAAAATGAGTAAAATGAGTAAATGAGTAAAATGAGTAAAATGAGTAAAATGAGTAAAATGAGTAAAATGAGTAAAATGAGTAAAATGAGTAAAATGAGTAAATGAGTAAAATGAGTAAAATGAGTAAATTGAGTAAATAGAAAATGAGTAAAATGAGGGTTAAAACGTTGTTTCTGTTCTCATAGCAAAATGTGTTTTCTTCATGGCATTCTTATTAATTTCCTTCATCAGGTAATATTGCTAATTTCTCGTTCGCGTTAATTTCCTTTATTTTGAACAATTTTGCCTTGAAAATCGCGTTAAGGAGATGAGAGGGGAGGGGAAGGGAGGAGAGGAGAGGAGAAAATTGTGTTAGATTTATTTTCTTTATTAGCAATGACTTTACATTACATTGCATAAGCTTAGATTTTTTCTTTTAATAAGCGCACAGTGGCCAACTCAAATATTTGTGCAACTTTGGCCATTGCACGCGCATATTAGTACCCTGGACAGAACAATTGAGGATTGATATATTTATCAATTATATAATCAAAGCCTTCAATGAGCCAACTTGGGAAAGAATAAATTAATATGCATAAATTAATTTATGTCAGCGCCACATGAAAGTACTGCTCAATATCTTTCATTTGAATGGTCACACACAAGGTTTTCATCCACAGAGAAGGTACCATTATTCACTCAAAATCCGTTGTTATAGAACGTTTCCTGCAGGAGCGCTCAAGAACCTTTTCTTATAGGGTTGCCTCGATCGAACGGAATAACAAATGTTTTCTTGTTCATTTGCTGACAGAACTTTTGGTCATCGGCCTCGAGTAGGCAGATGTATTAAGCCTTGCCAGAAGGATTGTAAAGGTAGAGACTTCAATTGCTGCATGTACAAAAACACCGGAAAGCGTGGCAGATGCAAACTTGTTGGAAGAACTTCCCCAACCCGTAAGTACACCATATTTATTTATTTATTTGTTTGTTTATTATTATGTTTTCGCGGGACTAGGCCAGCCTGTAGCATCGAAAATGACTTGTTTGCGTGCACTTGCGACTCCGTTTGATTAGAGGTTGACCATCTATACGTATCCCTAGATGGAACGCTCGTCCACCCAACATATTTGTTATGTTGCCCTTTCAATTCACTGGTTCCCTGACACTGTGAGAGCAAAGTGTCTTGCGCATGCCCAAGAACACGACGCAGCAGTCCAAGGTGCTAACCATTAGGCCACCGCGTCTCCTACATCTTATAATGATATTTACTATTTTTATTTTGTAGTGTTTACCAGTGTGTCCATCCCAACCTGCGGTACGTCACCTCTGAGAAAATAAATGGTCAACGATGACTGCAACTCCGGCTAAGCCTGGAAACACCAAGCGAATGACATTTCTTTGGCATTTTTGTACACTGTAAAATAACATAGGAATGCACTTTTTGCATTGTTTTAGCTGTTATTACATGCAGAGGAAATGCCAAGAAATAAAATTGCTGAAAAATAAAATATTGGGGATGATGGAAAATTTATGCTAGTAAATGGCACATGCTTTATTACAAACGACGATTCGGAGAGATCAGGATTCACTGCATACAATATTTCACGGGTCACATGACCAAACATTTTTCACACACTAGGCTGAGAAAGTTCTTACTTGGGCCATACTGCCGTTACCCATCCTCGTTCACAGAGCTCCTCGTTTTTTTCTTTGCGCCGGAAACGAGTTTCGCCAACCACGTGACCAAAAGAAACATAGGATCTGGGAACGAGAATGGCCGTTACCAGGCATTGCTACTTGGTCTTGCGCGGTGTCGATCATCCTCGGAGACCCAGGGGTTAGAAGTCTTGATGACGAAAAGAACCCCTGGGGAGGATGTCTTACCACACGAGTTCTGAGAGGTAATTTGCATACTGGCTCCTGATTGGGCGCGGAAAAAATCCTTTGTATTTTTCCGCTCAATCAGCGACCGAGAAACTTCGAGTACTTTTCGTGCCTTTAACACGGAGAGCAGTTTGCTCGCCATATTTGTTTTGCCCGTTCGCAAGACTTTGCTCTCAACGAAAAGCTTCGGTAAAAATTTCCTGAAACCCTACGAAATCACGCCGGACTTCGCAATGGATTAGTGTAACAGTTCGAGCGATTTGAGGTATCGAGTGGTTAAGTTACGTTTTGTGCTGTGGCCATAATGCGACTCGCGATAACCGAATTTTCACAACTGCGTGTGTACCACCATGTTGCTCTGGTTTAACGTGGACCCTGCTTCATTGCAGCTTTATATCTTGTTCTACCTTGCGGTATGTACAAATATGGTAGGGTTCTTATTTTTACTGAAGCTTACCGTTCTAGAGCGAAGTTTGTCTCACGGGCTAGACAGTAGAGGATGTATCTTCACTCAATCTTGGACAAGGTGAGAAAAGACTGTTAGTATCCTCCTCAGTGAAATAATTTGGACACTTGCAGGCATTTTAGATTTCAAATTGTTGTTAGATCTTGCGAGAGAATTCGAAGTGATAATGTTTGACTGCATTGCAATACAATTTATTCTATTTTATAATTTGGACTTCACAATAATCTCTTTGTTGTTGCAATTTAAATTCTATTATTCTCTGATAATTTTTATATAAGCTTACTATATATTCCCATTACAGTGAACTGGCATTGTATGGATCAGTCAGTCATCATAAAAACAGTGGGTCATCATCAGAAGTTATTTTCTTTTTTACAGCTGACCAAATTATGTTTCCTTCTCGTTGGGAGTATTGCAAGTTTCATTATCACTGCATGATGGTAGACTAAGTGCCTTGTGTAAAGGTTCATTATACATGTAACTGATAAAGGTTCATTTGCTGAAAGAATGTTTTAGCCACAGTCAGTTACTTCCACCACAATAATTATTCTCAGGACTGCAGTACCTGTAATGATTTTTCAAGACTAGAGAGCAGTAATGTAATGTATGATTGACAAATTGACTAAAAATTTACTTTTCTTTTCATAGCTTTGTTGCATTCTGTGCTTGAATGCTCTTGCAGCTCTTGACCACAACATACACACTTTCCAGCCGCAAGCCACGACCTCTGATGGTCAACTGATTTGGAAGAAACATTACTCGAAATGTGCTAAACGTTGGCATCCAGAACCAGTGAAAGCTGAAAAAATCTTTTGACTATGTCCTATATTTGATCGCTATTATCGTTTAATAAGTCATGGTCTGGAAGGCATTCAGCATGACCGATTGCTTGTTCTTCTACTAATCAACGGCCGAGGAAGCTTAGATTTTGCAGCCAGGCTCTTGGAGTTGGATGGTGGAGACCACCCACAGCCAGACCCGGCCAATGATTTTGCATACAGATGCCAGCCCGACGTAAACAAGTGTTGCCACCGAGGGGAGTGTATCACTTCATACGAGTTGTTTGACAACCTTTATGTTGACCGCCAACTTCTGGAGTTAGCAATTTGTGCCAAATGTGACATTTGAGTTTTGGAGTACTCAGGAGTGCTTGCGCCGTTTCTTGATTGGATAATAATCTGTAACTCTTGGAAAACGTTTTTCCAAAACGGTACTTGTTCCCCCAGGATTTACTATATCAAAAATAATACTTGACTCCGAGGCTTCATCCCTCAACCTCGGTGTGATTTATTTTGTTTTGTTCCCTCGGGGCTCGGAGCCAAGTTATAATATTATTGAAAATATATCCAAATAGGGTTCTAAGTCTGTAGTGTTTTGTTATACAACTGATGGTGTTATACAGTTAGGGTATGTGTTGTGATATAATAAATTATTTAGTTGTGGTTTGAAGTTTTATTTATAAAATAAACAAGACACTAATTTGCACGCTCTGATTAGCTCAAAACCATTTACCAAACTCTATGGAAACATAGAAAATTGCTTTGTGCTTTTATTTCATATAAACAATAGAAAAGGTTTTCGCTGTGTTTCCATAGAGTTATGATAACATGAGTGAAGTTTGGGAGAACTTATGATATTGCAATGAATACGAGACTAAGGGAAATAAATCAAACTGACACCACATAATAGGGCTAGGTAATTTTAAAAATAACCTTACAGAAGTTTAAACCAGTTAATTTGATTTATTGTACTTCAGCAGGGCTCGAAATAGCAGCCTGCCAATGGCCAAATGGCAGGTTTGGCAGGCAAAAATAACGATGAACTGCCAAATGGATAATAAAATGGCAGGCCAAATTTACTGGACTGGTTTTGTGTCATTTTCTTCTCCTCTTACCATGTTCCTTTATCTACTATTCCTTTCCACGAATCAATTGGCCCCGATGAAAAATTTAGTAAAAATTTCAATATGTGGCAGGCCAAAAAAGAAATGGCAGGTCAAAATTTGTTTGGCCTGCCAAAAATATAAACAATGGCAGGCTATAATTTTTTTATATTTTGAGCCCTGTTCAGGAATGAATATATCAATGATATCACAGCTGAACTTGTTGGTCATAAATATAGGATATTACATGGTGGTGTGAAGATATGAATTTTATTTTCGAGTAGTAAGGAGGATAGATATGTAATGGCAATAAACAGTGAAGTAGAATATAATCACAATGCCATACAAATCAGTCTTCACTTTGAATACTATCAATACCAAGGCTAATGGGCTCAAACAATATTTATTTCAAGAGAAATAATTTTAACAATGACACTGATATTTCCTTGGAAAATTGTCAAGATATAAGAAGGGTAGGCATTGAACAACATCCCACCAAAATGACCCAATTTCAGGTGGATGGTACACCTTCTGTGTACTACCCATTGGAGGTTAGGAGACATATATACTCCCACTATGCACATGGAAGAGAGTCCTGAATAGTACCTGACAAACCAGCTTCTATTGCCCTGGGTCAGGGGGGAGGGGGCAGTGGTTCATAGAGAGGGCATGCCCAGCAGTACCAGCTAAAAATGGGTCTCTGTGTGGGGCAGTTGTTTCACCTCTGTGTTTACTGATCAAATTTTTTTTACACAAATCTGCTTTGAAAACTCCTTCAGCAGATCAATTAATTCTGGGCTTTCCCACATGCCGATGGTTGGTGCCACATGCCTTAGGTGATGCTTGGTAGTGACAACACCCTTTCAGCACTCTCTTGATCCTCTACTTGTGACTTATTAAACGATAGTAGCGATCAAATATAGGACATAGTCAAAAGATTTTTCAGCTTTCACTGGTTCTGGATGCCAACGTTTAGTACGTTTCGAGTAATGTTTCTTCCAAATCAGTTGACCATCAGAGGTCGTGGCTTGCGGCTGGAAAGTGTGTATGTTGTGGTCAAGAGCTGCAAGAGCATTCAAGCACAGAATGCAACAAAGCTATGAAAAGAAAAGTAAATTTTTAGTCAATTTGTCAATCATACATTACATTACTGCTCTCTAGTCTTGAAAATCATTACAGGTACTGCAGTCCTGAGAATAATTATTGTGGTGGAAGTAACTGAGTGACTGTGGCTAAAACATTCTTTCAGCAAATGAACCTTTATCAGTTACATGTATAATGAACCTTTACACAAGGCACTTAGTCTACCATCATGCAGTGATAATGAAACTTGCAATACTCCCAATGAGAAGGAAACAAATAAATAAATAAAAATAAAAATAATTAAACATAATTTGGTCAGCTGTAAAAAAGAAAAATAACTTCTGATGATAACCCACTGTTTTTATGATGACTGACTGATCCATACAATGCCAGTTCACTGTAATGGGAATATATAGTAAGCTTATATAAAAATTATCAGAGAATAATAGAATTTAAATTGCAACAACAAAGAGATTATTGTGAAGTCCAAATTATAAAATAGAATAAATTGTATTGCAATGCAGTCAAACATTATCACTTCGAATTCTCTCGCAAGATCTAACAACAATTTGAAATCTACATTCATTTTCAAATGCCTGCAAGTGTCCAAATTATTTCACTGAGGAGGATACTAACAGTCTTTTCTCACCTTGTCCAAGATTGAGTGAAGATACATCCTCTACTGTCTAGCCCGTGAGACAAACTTCGCTCTAGAACGGTAAGCTTCAGTAAAAATAAGAACCCTACCATATTTGTACATACCGCAAGGTAGAACAAGAATATAAAGCTGCAATGAAGCAGGGTCCACGTTAAACCAGAGCAACATGGTGGTACACACGCAGTTGTGAAAATTCGGTATCGCGAGTCGCATTATGGCCACAGCACAAAACGTAACTTAACCACTCGATACCTCAAATCGCTCGAACTGTTACACTAATCCATTGCGAAGTCCGGCGTGATTTCGTAGGGTTTCAGGAAATTTTTACCGAAGCTTTTCGTTGAGAGCAAAGTCTTGCGAACGGGCAAAACAAATATGGCGAGCAAACTGCTCTCCGTGTTAAAGGCACGAAAAGTACTCGAAGTTTCTCGGTCGCTGATTGAGCGGAAAAATACAAAGGATTTTTCCGCGCCCAATCAGGAGCCAGTATGCAAATTACCTCTCAGAACTCGTGTGGTAAGACATCCTCCCCAGGGGTTCTTTTCGTCATCAAGACTTCTAACCCCTGGGTCTCCGAGGATGGGTGTCGATGTGCATAGAGTTCCAAGACTGAAACTCTGTGCTTGCTCTGATGCCAAACTGCAACGAAGCCTGGGGAAGCAGCAACACCCCGGGGGGTACTCCCTGAAATTTTTGGTGGGGGCGTGCGGCCTGCTTCTTGAAACCCTTACCCTATTTCAGACCAAAATGTGATTTTCCATACCCTATTTCAGACCTGATCCAAAAATCGATACCCAATTTCAGACCTATAAAATGAGTATGTGTGCAATACATAACTTCAGCTACCCAGCTTCCATTTGCGTAAACATTTGACATGTTTGAGAAAGGCTACAACAGTTTCGTCTAAAATCCAAACCAAATTTCAGGCCAGATTGCACAAAACATACCCTATTTCAGACCAAAATCTATACCCTACATGTAATTCAGACCAAAACGGCTCAAAAACCATACCCTTTGGTGCCACACATACCTATATAGCTTATATAAGGTAGTACACCTCCAACATTGCCTGCAGGCGATGAGGGAGATTATCCAACCTAACTCTACAAAATTTGTCTGGCTTATATTAGATCAGTTTGGCCAGTTTGGTTTATTTTGGGGGTTTATGGTTAAAAAAGATGCCTTTAGTAGCAGTCCGAAAACAAACGTCAGCTCTTTGTTGGACATGTTTTTGTTCAAGGAAGAAAATTTAGGAATTAGTTTTCGTCCCCAACTGCGTCAACTCATGTTACTGGGTTGCAACGTTTGCTTTACAGCAGCAGCTGATTCAGAGAAAAACAGAGCTGTTTTATCTCAATACAAAGCTGAAAATCGATTGATCAGCAAAGGAAAACTAACGTTTACTTCCCACTGCTTAGATTCTTTAAAACAAAACACTTGATACAACTTCATTTATTTCACATAATCAGTAAAAATACACACATTGGCAAACAAAATTAAGAACTCAAAAAAACAACTGGTATGCTTATATAAACAGGTAGATAAAATGTCTCTCTTCTTGTGAGAATGGCGTCTTGAACTCTCTTCTAAATATGTAAAAATGACTGGAATGCAGAGAGTCGAGGAATTTATCCTTGGGATTGCCTTTGCTCTTAGTTTACACGAAACAGTAATATTAAGGATGGTCTGTAACAATCAGCGCACTTGTTCAACTGTTGGAAGAAGAGAAGAACTATTAGAAACACGCTCAATAACCTATTATGATCTTACAGGCTCACTTATAATTATTCATCAAGTAAAACAAAGGAAATCATAACCATGATGGAGGGTTTTTTTATTTAAACAATATTTACAATGTACTGAGGTAAAGGTCCACAGCTCAGACATTTGTTTTGATTTCACAAGTAGCACGAAGTTCGCCGTGTCCGCGTGTCGTACCTAAACTTCAAAGTTGCTGAACTTTGTTCTCGCTAAAATTAAGAATTTTCCCGACCCCTGAAAAATACAAATTCTGACTTTTCTCCAGAAACTGCAGTATAACTGAACTTTAAAGTGGTTGAAAACTTACTGTATGTTGAAAGGTCGATTTCTTCTGGGAGTTCTCCTACGTTTACTTCAAATCGATCTTGGACTTCATTTAATATTTTGGCGTCTTTTTCGTCTGAGACAAATGTGATGGCAAGACCTTTTGTGCCAAAACGTCCCGCTCTAGCAACCTGATGTATAGAGGAAACACAACTTTTAAAAAAATTATAATGATTAGAATATTCCTCATGACATGAGGGCTGCCATCATGTCAATGGCTACAATAGAGAGATTAAGCATCACGTTTGTTTTTTTCACAAAGGGCAAAAATCCAACTTTTGCAGTCTATGTGAAAATGAGTAGTTTTGAATTTGTCGTGAGTAATTTTTCTGATGGATTTATTTAACGATTTGAGGGAAAGTAAAGAGAATTACCTGCAAGGTGTCGTTTGCCGTAAAAAGTGTTGCTTAATTTCTCTAATGTTACAAAACACAAATCTCTGTTTGTGTAACAAGAGGAATTGTTTACGAACCCTGTGAAGGTAAGTGTCGGAATCCTCTGGCATGTCGTAGTTGAAAACAATGTTGACTCTTTCAATGTCCATTCCACGCCCAAATAAGTTGGTGGCTACAAGCATCCTCTTTGAGAAATCTTTGAACTGTTTGTAGCGTGACAATCTGCAAACAAGGACAACAAAATATTAGTACATTTTAATGTAAAGTGAGAAATGATCATTACAGCTGTTTGAAATTTAAGCAACTGCAAAAGGTAGAGAGACAGGGGGTCTGAACGTCCCACTTCTCGTACATTGTACTCCTGGTTCCCGTCCCTTCCGTTGCAGTTCTGCCTCTTTGTGCTTTTTCTATTGCAACATTTTTTCCCATTTCCCACCACCTTGGGAATCCTGCTTCCTGCACTTTCTTCTCCCGCCTCCTGCAGACTTTGCGCCCCCTTTACTTTAGGGTTCCCACCCCCCCTGCCCCCCCCCCCCCCACAGGAGACTTAGTAGTTTGAACAAGTGATTGATTGCACTACTGAAGCTCACCTTTCTTCTTGTTCCATTCCTCTATGAATAGAAATTGCTGGGAAGTTCTGTTCCACCAGTAATTGGGAAAGAGCAATGCAGCGCTGTACTGACTTGACAAAGACAATCACCTAAAAAAGTAGGTTACTTCATATTAAGTTGTTGAAAGAAGAAAACAAACAATATCCTGTTTACCACCACAGGGAATTCATTTTTTAGAGGATGTATATTCCATTTCGGACAATTTTTAGTCAAGGGTAATGCTAAACAGAGACCCCATGGCATCTCAACATTAATTCAAATTAACAAATTATAAAACTTCACAATAATATTAACAGCTGTCTTTGAACCTTACAATAATATTGTCTGAACCTTTCTGTGACCCTGAAGTGTGGTTCCTTTACATTCATATTTTCGATCATCAGAACTCTTTACCATCGGTTGCATCTGAGCGGGAAGACGTCATAAAAACATGACCAAGTTACCAAACCTTTGAAGTTTGATGGACCAAGTTACGTGATGTCAAACTTCAAATGTTCAGCGACTAAACATGTCACGTTTGATACCAAATTAGGTCATGTTTTTATGTCACATGTTCACCCTGAGATGCAACTGACGGTAATTTAATATCCAGACCATGTTTGCGATTCCCAACCATCAGTCACTCAAACTATTCCCTGTAAAGTTAAATACCTGGTTAAACTCTAACACATCTAAAAGGTCGAAAAGTTTCCTATTCTTCTCCTGGTCTTTGAGTTTGACATAGTACTGTTGCAGGCCGTGTAGTGTCAGCTTTGTCTCATCGTCAACATAAACTTCCATGGGCTGTTTTTTAGAAGAGAAGAGAACAACATTCCTTACCACAAACGGGAGAGAGCAACAAAGCATCTACATGTACTATCGTGAACAACATGCGAAATGAACACAGGAAGCCTACACTAACAGAAAATTGCATTTAAGAACATCAGAGTACAACAACTGAGTTAGTAATACTGCAAGCTAAACTTCCCAACCCCCTGAAAATGTTTATCTTGATACACTACACAACAGAGTAAACAAAATAAAACGGGAACAAAATCCTTTCAGCTCCAAGCAAAACTTAGAGGGGCATGGAACAGATACTTTTTTCTCACATTATCGAGGGTGCCAAAAATCTGGTCAAAATATTTACTAAGCAGTTGTGCTTTTAGATGGATCAGGGGGCAGTTTCTATTCAGCAGATTGACACTACACTGTAGAGGCAAAATAAGATGCGCTGGTTTTTCTGGGTAGAAAATTTGGAACTGAAAGGGTCAAGACATGGAACAAACATGTCACATAGTCCACAGCAGAGATACAGCTTGCGGGCGGGGCTAGGAACTTGGAGCGGAAACCAACTGACATCAGGTGAGGCAGTTGACTTGGTGTCATGGGCTGCTTCTGCTGTCGCTTGAGCTAGATTGCTAACCATCATGATCAAGACCACGAACAGCTCTTCATTGCACCACAGTGGGGTGACGAAAAAGACAACCATGGCACTTCCAAGCAGGAGGAAAGAAATCGGCAGCAAACGACCACCATGATTTGACACAGCCATGACAATTACACCAAATGGCAAGCTTTCCATCAAACGACCTTAAAACTTAAATCACACCATACAAACCCACCTTAAAACTTACACCAGACAATGCCATTAATGGCTAAGACAAGACCTTGATCATACCACATAATTACTACCAGAATTGACCAACTAAAAACCATGCAAACACATGCATCCTTCAACCCAAAATAACTACCATTCTAGCTTCACCAACGATACCGGGAACATTCTCAAATTGCCCCAAACAAAGCCTTCTTCTCAAAAAACCACAACGCTAACAATCCTATGTCTCAGTTCAGAATTTGCAAAACAGGCGACCATAACACAAGCAATCTGAATCCTTCTGCAAGGAAGTGCCAAGCATTGCCAGTTGGCCCACGAAGCTGCATGCTTCGCCATCATCTCCCTTCATGAGGATAATGAATGCTCAAGAACAGACTTCACAATGGTACTTAGGAGGAGGTATAATTACATCTTGCATAAACTTCTTGCAGACAGGGCGGATCTCTTTGGCCAATGTGGCACTAAACATCATGACTTGCTTCTCGTGTGGTGTCATGCGGAATACTTCTTGCACATCTCTTCGCATATCTGGAAGTAATACAATACAACACAACAAATCAACCAAACATTCCAAAACTATAGCGATCGGCGGATATGAATTATAGCGATCAGCGATAGCCGCGAAAACGAGCCGGCTTGCCTGGCGATCGGCAGGAGGGCGAGTTGACATCCATCGTGGCGATCACCACTCGCGCATGCGTTATTTTGTGAACCTGCTCACAGGCTACAATATTTTGAAATAAGAGGGCATTTTGGAAGCAGTAGATATTTCTAATCAAGAGAGATGTCTAGGCCCTCTGAAAACATACCTAATGGAACATCACTGTTTAGGACAAAACAATCCCCCTTGAACTCATCAACCCCTTTCACTCCAAGAAGGACATATTTTCAAATTAACCCCTTTCACTCTGGTCTATTTGAAAACTGAATTTTTCATTTTGTAAACCAGAAGTTTGATTCTTGAGAGTGAAATGGTCTTGAAAGTTCATGACTTATTGCACAACACAAGTCGAGAAACATGATACTAACCAAGCTGTTCTAACATCTTGTCACACTCGTCAAGGATGAAGTGCTTGATATGCTTGAGATTTAGTGACTTCTCGCGTGCCAGCGCCAATATCCTGCCTGGTGTACCCACTACGATATGCGGGCAGTTGGTCTTCAGGGTTTGCTGGTCTTTCTTGATGCTGATGCCGCCAAAAAACACTGAAACTTTGATGTTATTCATGTATTTAGAAAACCTTTCATACTCTTTAGAGATCTGGAAGGCCAACTCGCGCGTGTGGCACATGACCAACACACTGACTTGGCCGTCTATTTGCTCTAGCTGCTGAAGAGTGGCCAGAACAAACACGGCTGTTTTCCCCATTCCACTTTTGGCCTGGCAGATGATATCCATACCAAGGATTGCCTGAGGAATGCACTCGTGCTGAACTGTGGAATAAAAACAACACTGGTAAAAATCTAGCTAAAGATCCAAACGAACAACAGGTATTTTAGCCCCTTCAAAAACTTTGACTGGTCACATGTTTGCCATTTACTAATTAATTCTTGTTTAATTCTAAAATTAAGCTGAACATCAAGAAAGTATCGAGTTCTTATTTGATTTCCTTTTTAGATTATATAAATAAGTAAGCTTATTATCCAGTCAAAAAATTTGACAACAAAGGAACTTGACGTGATTTGAAAAATTTTCCTTTTGAATAATTATAACGCCAACAACATTTTTGACGAGGTTAACCGAATTTTTCCATCGCCTGACAAATCAGAGAAAAAAATATAAACATTTGGACGATAGACAACATAAACATCGGGGCGAAGAAACAGTTTTGCTTTTAAAAACTTGAAAAAAAGCAAGATTTGAGAGCGTACCTTCCGAAGGATGTTCGAATCCACAGTCAACGATGGCTCGTAAAAGTTCCGGTTTCAAGAGAAAATCTCTGAAGCCAGAACTGTGGATACTGACGTACGTTCCCTTCACATCTTTCTTTGCGAGATCTTTGGTCGCCTGAGCATCAGCTGGGGTTTCTGTCTCCTCCTCTTCGTAGTCCAACAATTCGTTTTCATCACCAACTTCGGCCATAATGGGAACTGACGCCTTGACAGGAAAGAGCGAAACTCACTTAGTTGGATAAATACTTTTCCACGGAGACGAAAACCACGCAGCCTTGAAAAGGCCTCTGTGCGCTTTCGAATCATAGTAAACTGACTCATGGATGGGCAAAAAATAAGAAGAATTTCGACGGATTTTGTACCTTGAAATCGAAAAAGAACCACGAAACGAACGACTCGAGCGAGATGACGCACTTCCAACGCGTCGGTCTAAATGCATTGTGGGATATTAATCAATTTTGTGACGCTTCACGTGATTGGTTACTTCCACACATCGACGCATTTTCCTGGGTTCGAGCTGCCTGCGATCGAAGGTTCTCAGTTTATCCCAATCTCGTACCCAGAGTCCACGGTCTCCTCGGTCAGCGGGTCGTCGCCAGGTGAAACTCTGGGGGAATGGAATTAATGTCGAATTTTTTGATTGGCTGTTTGTATAACAATGAAAGAGAATGGAAGTGATCGCAAAGCATTATTTTGTCATGTTTTCAAGATGGCGGCTGTTTGGTGGCAAGATGCGCGTATTTTCAACGCCAATTATGTGTTCGCCTTAGCCATTTTAAAACATATTTGCCGGTCAACATAAAGGAAATCAACCTGAAAGTGATATTCTATATTCTGGAGGTAAATTGTTTTAGTTCTCAAGTTGTATTTTTATAAAGAAATCAATCGCTATATTGACGCCATTTGCCATACAGTCTGCAAAGTGTACATCAGAAATGGCAAGTTTGTAGGAAATTGTGTAGTGGAATTTGCCTGAAATTTCGGCCAATTGCTCGTCGAATGTGCATGAATCTGCTAGACAGAAAAGCGCCACTTGTCTTCTTGCCGAATTTTGTGCTCAAAGTTCGGTGTCAAATACGCGTGGCACTTACTCGTTTACTAATCGTATCAGGAGACATAGCAAAGGAAACGTACTTGGGTGGAATTTCACTAAATAAATATTTATAACTTTTTGTGCTATGGTGATTTATTGTGTGACATATATACAGAGCTAATCTAAATTTCCATAATTTAAAATCTTCCATAGCCATCCCCATAAAATGTTGTTTCCCATCGTCCGACCAAAACATTTTATGGGGATGGCCATAGTGGATCAGGAATGGAAGTTTTAGAAATTAAATAAGTTTGAAGGCTTCCTGCCTTTCAGTCCTTGAAGTCAACTCATTACATGCATATATATTTATTTATTCAACGTGCAAATACCAAATATAAATACAAAACAACGCACTGAAATGGATTTTAAGAGGTGGATCCTTTGTAAAAAACACCTCAAAGCATTTACTCCCTCAACTCCCTGTTGTTGTTGTTGTTGTTGTTGTTTATTTTTATTTTTATTTTTTTAATGATTTCACACTTTATTCACAAAATATACAAACATAGTTACATTCACATAAAAAAACTACTTAATACAGTAATACTACGTACAGAACAATGAAAAATATATAGGAAAAAAACAATACGATACAAGAAAAATATACTAAACAGTACACATACAGCGTATCTACAAAAAAAAGGAAGTAACTGTATAAGTTATTTACTACATATTATATATGATTAAAATCTAGTTTTGGACAACATGGAGTAATTTATCTACTTCCGAGAAGCGTAACCATTGACTCTAAAACCAGAGAATTCCAGTATAATTTTTTAAATATAATTGTTTACACTAATAAAGCACTTTACAAAATGGGTATTATTTTGTGGAAAGTCTGACGAATCCCTCGAGCATCTATTTATTTACTGCGAAACTACTTGCAGGCTTTTGGCTTTCAGTAACGAAGTGGCTGAAAGATTATTTTATTAACCTTCATAATTTAAATGCTTCTAATATAACATTTGGGTTTTTTTCGGAAGGATTTCCTACTATTAAATCATATTATCATCCTTTGTAAGCAAGTGATCTATCAATGCCGATGTCTCAACATAAAACCATCCCTTTCGTTGCTTAAAGCCAGGATTAAATTTACTTACAAATTAGAGTTTTTAATAGCCAAGGAGAATAAAACGTTAGAAATTCATAACAAAAAATGGAAAGAATTACTCAACTTCCCCTGTTGTGATTCCCAGGAGTGAGCAAAGAATAAAAATTTATGGAAATCATAGTAATGAGAAATTATGTTCTTAATAAAATGTCCGTTGTGTTCTTGGACAAGACACTTGACTGTCACAGTGCTCTCTCTCTCTCTCCACCCACGATCAGTGTATTAATGGGCACCCTGAGAAACATAATGGGTGGGTGGTGGGTACCTGCAAAGGACTAACATCCCATCCAGAGGAGTAGTGATACTCCTAGTCGCTGCATGCTATATATATATGGAAACCAGAGTTTAGCACTGGCCTGATAAGCCAGTTGGTTTATATACAAACTTTAACCTAACTGTTAACAGTTAATTTAGACTGCAAGCATGAAAAGTGCCTGGGGGAGATACTCAACAGATGCTCGGGTAGGGAGGTGCGGCCACTTAAATCCTGACCTTTGTTAAAGACAGAATTCCGATTTTTGAGACCTGTCTAATCATACTCTTAATTAGTTTAAAGACAAGAATAGAATAGTGATAAACTGCTTCTTATTTTAATGCAGCATTGGCAATTAGTGATAGATACAATATGAGCGGCAGATCTGTATATGGGCATTTACAATCACGAGCCGAAGGCGAGCCATTGTAAATCCCATACAGATCTGATGCAAATATTGTATCAAGCTTATGACACATGCATCTTAAAGTTTATGTTCGTCGACAACCTTGGCTTAGCAAGGCATTTTAGGCAAGTAAATAGAAGGAAAAGTTGATGAAAATCAGGACGTAATCTGTACATCCGATTTACTGATATTTTAATTATTATGCAGTCACTAAGCTGTTTACATTAATTCTTAGTATGCATCAAGCACTGAAGACCTTTTCATTGATGGTCTTGTAAAGTGCTACCATAAAGAAACCCTGTTTAAGACAAAAAGTGATGAAATCGCCTGTTCAAGACAAAAAACCCTGAAAACCATTGGCATACCCGGTTGAGCCACACATCCCCCTCAAGGCCAGATAAGGAAGTACTCCCACCACTCCCGTTCGGGGTTCCTGGTGAACATATGAGTTGTATTTTGCCAGTTATACCTGTGCTGTGGTTTGTTCTAAAACAGCACTTCTCACAAGATATTAATAAAATTGGATTTGACGATAGACTGTACATGACAAACTGCAACACAAATTTCTGTTCATATATCATTTATTTTCAAACAAATTATGTAACCTCATGTTCACATTTTTTCATGGAAGTTTCTTGCCACACATGGCCAGGACTGCTTTTCTTTGTATTGTTCTTACATAATGGTTTGATTCAACTGGGTCTCCCAAGTTAGCCTCCATGATGGGAATTTTTCTGTTTACATCTCTAAAATAGAAACAACAAATAAGCAAATTAACATGGCTCATGCACCAGGATAACAATGCATTTATTTGCCCTCATATACCGGTATAATAATATACAGTAGCGATCCTAGCCTGATTGAACTATCAATTTATCAGGCAAGGCATTCCTCAGCAGTTAAAATATGAACTGATGTACAATGTAGCTCAATGTCAAAGAGTAGACTTAAGCTTAATTAAATGGTCCACAAGAAAGCAAAAAACGGAGGTCATATGTCTCATTTCAGTGAGCTCACTCACAAGTCTGACAAGTTCTCATAGTTACAAAAAATACACAGAAATACAATGCGATAAATTATCATTCTAAAGATTTTAGCTGATTTGATAAAATCGCTCTCCTTCCCCTTGACACTCTTAAACTTGAAATCTTATTTTAAGAACAAAATTTCTTAAAACAAATCTCCACGTAAGAACTTTGTTGTTGTTAAATTAAATTTCTTATTTTAAAGAGTTATTCTTATTTTAAGAGTTAATTTTTATTTTAAGAAACAGTTTCTTACTTTAAGTTTACTCATCAAAATCCTTAATTTAAGATGAAATGTTCTTATTTTAAGAAACAATTCTTATTTTCAATTACAATTTAAGAACATTTTTTCTTAAAATTAATTCTCATTTTAAGAGTATTTCTCTTATTTCAAGTAACAGTTTTTCATATAAAAGTTAGTAAGAACCAAAACTTCTCATTTCAAATCTTGATTAATTTGAAAAAATGCTAGTAATTAAATCAATAAAAAAGTATTAATTCAAACGCGAGAAGATCTCTTACTTTCACTACTTTGGACAAGATCATTAAATAAATGCAATTAATCCATTTACAGGTCTCTTCCTCGGTGTTAAGTCGGAATCAAGTTTCGGAAATTTGTGCATTTAATAACCTCTTGAGGTTGTCCTAATTTGTATTAATGCTCCTGAATTTAAAACCGGAATTTTTGGTCAAATGGAAAGCGCACAATATATGTATTTTACTAAAAATATGCTATTAATTTATGATGCTCACAACTAGAGTCATCATGACACTGAAGATTATTTAAATATTTTAAAATAAATCAGTGTTACACCCTGGTGAAAATCTTTCAAGGATCTTCAAGGATCCTTTAAGATCTTCACAAGGATCTTTGAGGATCCTATAAAGGATCTTAATAAAGATCCTTAAGGATCTTTCCAAGGATCTTCAAAGATCTTCGAGGATCTTGCCAAGGATCTTCAAGGATCTTCAAGGATCTTGCCAAGGATCTTCAAGGATCTTTGAGGATCTTCAAGGATCCTGTTAAGATCTTTGAAGATCTTGTTAAGATCTTCAAGGATCTTGCCAAGGATCTTTTTAAGATCTTCAAGGATCTTGTAAAGATCTTCAATGATTTTGCCAAGGATCTTCGAGGATATTGTCAAGATCTTCAAGGATCTTTTAGGATATTATCAAGATCTTCAAGGATCTTGCCAACATCTTTAAGGACCTTGTCAAAGATCTTCAAGGATCTTACAAAATTAATATCTTCTGTGGTCTTCAAGGATCTTTTGGATTCTTGAAAAGATCTTTGAGGATATTGCAAGGTCCTCATAGATCTTTGAAAAGGTTTATTAGACTAATTGCATATTAAGTTCCTCCAACATATGCAATATGATGCTCATACGTATGTAATCTTACAAAGTTTGTTGATCTTCAAAGATCTTCTGACAGTCGGTGTTTCAATTTCAAATGTTTTATTAGTTGAATGTATTAATTCCTACTTTAGTTTTTTACTGCTGTCAATGTCTATACACTCAGACATCAAGTACAGTGTACTACATGTAGGGCACACCAGATTGAAGACTAACTTAAACATCAAGCTTCTGTTCATAATTTATTTTATTCTACTCACTGAAATTGCAGGTTTTCCTTTTGTAACACATTTACATTTTTGAAAACCTTCATACATGTATATCCACACCTGGGATAGAAAATATTCAAAGTATCACTCATGATGTTCGATGATTGCTTTTCACTTAGCTTTATAAACATATTGTTCCCTGTAGTGACTGTATACTTCAAGGATATGCATTTCTGCCTCAATTGAACTACAACAAAAACACAAAGCAACATGTGATCAGTAAAATCAGATCTATAAACAGCTGTATTCGCCTCTTCCTCTGACAGAGACTGCTACATTTAAAAGCAATTTACAAATGAAGGAGCATTCAGATCAAGTTTTACTGGTACGTGGCTCAGTTAAATGCTTTCTTGCACGTCAAACTTGTAAGCTGACAATTAACATGCAAACGATCACACTGAGCAAGCAAGCAACTTCAAGAGGCCATTGTGATTATTTCAACTTACTTTATTTCTCTGAAGTAAAAGCTCTTGATTTTGTGGCGTTTTAAACATCATTCCATGGGCATTTCTCACTGAAAAGACTGAAAATACTTTGCACTGATCGTTGAACGGTCCGTTGAACTGTTTTGAATCGTTGTTGTTACCACTGGAGCATTATGGGTAGATTAACACTCGTTCCCAGGGTCTTCTCAGTATTGAATCCAAGATGGCGGTTCCATCTGTTTTAGGTTAGTTCTTAAATTAAGAAGCGATATATTAAAGCATGTTTTAAAATAAGAAACAATTTCTTGTTTTTAGGGGTTTATTTTAAGAACACTGCCTTCCTTAAAATCAATATCTCAAAGTAAGAAGTCGATTCTCGGAAAACTCTTAAATCAAGAACAGTCATCTCAAATCAAGAACATTCCTTCTTAAAATAAGAAGTCACCTTTATTTGAATTAAGTAAAAAATTCTTAATTTAAAAACCCAGGTTTAAGAGTGTGACCTATCATGCCCATAAAGGACAGTCAACTTACCGGAATCAGCCGCCATTTTTTTGCTTTCCCTATCGCCCTGTCACAATAAACATTTCGTCGTCGAGCTGTCTTCTTCGAAGAATCATTTGATTAATCCAAATTTCGTTTAAAAAGACGAATTGAATCCAATGTGCCTCCACACCAAACGAGTGAAGTTCTGACTCGAAGTCAAGAAAGCGAAGGCTTTGGGGTCGAGAATGTTGACTTCCGTTTTAGAGCTAAGCATGCGCACAACAACCGGAATACCAGATTTCTGGTGTAAAAATTCCACTCCCCCAGAGTTTCACCTGGCGACGACCCGCTGACCGAGGAGACCGTGGACTCTGGGTACGAGATTGAGTTTATCCTGGAAGAAATGATGAAATTTTACTATAGAACAGTGTTAGCTTATTTCACTGTTCAGCTCCACTTGTAAATTTTGTTCTCCAATTCCCACATTTTGTGTGGAAGCTAATCAGATCAGATATTCGATCTAAATATTTTGCAAGAGGAGTTGTTGTGTTTTAAACTAAGTTTTATATTTTACTCATTTTAATACTTGTACATGTGCTGATGGAAATGGATATTGATTCTCTGCAAGGAAGCCGTATTAGAAGGTATGCTAACCTTGTCAATGTATTATACGCAAATTTGGTCTGAATTATTGCACAATTAAATTCAGACCCGTCTTGCATTTAAGCTTATTAATTATGCAAAACAATAATCTGTGAAGATATTTGTGTCTGTTTTTGGAAGAAAGTAATCAAGCTTTAATAGCTATATCTGCTATATGCCGTAGATAATTAATTCTCGAATAACTGGAGAATACCCTCCACCTAAAAAAGTGATCAGAACATATGAAAGCATATTTGGCATGAAATCCAATTATGCTTGTGTTATTATTTTCCTTACTGTATTTCGAAGTATGTGGATATTTTTGTTCATCAATATTTGATGAAACATCCATATACTGGTAATGCGTGACACACAGGTCATCGTGAATCCGTATGTAATCTTATTGATCCACTTTGAAATATGGTAACTAGAAAAAAAAAACACAACCCAACTACATATCGATGTACATGTACTACGGTTATCAGTTGAGTAAGGCACGCGGGAAGTTTGGTGACAATGTTTTCACGTTAAAACTACATTGTTGCCATGAGCAATTGGCGTCAGTTGCTCGTGGTAACAACGTAGTTTTAACCTGTAAACCTTGTCACCAAACTTCCATCTCGCCTTACTCAACTGATAATCGTAGAATCAACCACATTCTTGAACACAATGTACTGGTTATAGATGTCGCAGCCCAAATACACCAAGACTTGAGATATCAATACTATGTACATACTTATATCATGTTATAAGCGTTACCTAATGTAGAAAGTGGGAATGGAGAAGTTGAAAGTGTGGTTGGAATTCCATCATGGAAAAAGCAATATGTTGTCCTGTTATCTTCCAACAAGGAAATTTAGTAATGATAAAACATATTTCAGACACATTTTAATTTTTTTTCTGGCAACAACGACAACAATAATTATTGCAACATTACATGTAACACTGCCATAAAGGTGTCTGTCAACATCTTAATTGTTTCCTAAGTTTCCTTGCTGATTTTATCTGCTTTCTTTATAATATAATCAATATTTCATTATTGCTTTCAACACCAATAATTATATTATTAATTGATAGTAAATTTTATTAAAGGAGCTATGTCACGATAATATATTCGGTGATTTCTTGCAATCTTCAAAACTACCCTCAACTCAGTCCTCACTCAAAGGAAGCCTCAAAATAATAGTTTGCTAAGGTACAAAAACACCAAACAAGCAATAACGAACCAAAAAGGAACAAGGATGGTTGAGATTGGGGAAGATTGAGATGGATTGTGAACGACGAACTGGAATGCGCTTTCCGTGACATCTCTCTCCTCCGTAGAGGCTCAATGGGGTTTTAGGAGAAATCCGCTGAATGTTGTGTGTGCAGGCGCAAGTAACTGGCAGATCAACGAAGCGGCGAGCCGTCGCTCTCTCCGGGTTTTCTTGCTCCTGCACTCACTTCGTTCAGCGGATTCTCCCATATATGGGCCTCTGCAGAGGAGAGAGCCGTGACATAGCTCCTTTAATAAGGCAACTGTATCTTTCACTAGGTTTTTTCAACTTGGAACATTTGTTGTGTTTGTATGGTGGGCGGCAGTAATCAAGTCAGTCAGTGCGGTGTTCACTTTCATATTTGGCCCAGACTACAGGCAAGCTATGTACGGCAAGAACATCAAAAAGAGCAAGTTTTTACTTGATGACAGTATCATAGTGACTAACCATGGATCATATGGTACTGTTCCTAATAAAGTTTTTGAGGCTCGATTGCAGTATCAGGTAATTACAAGGAGATGTAGTCTTTTAGTTGGAGATGCGGTGTCGAAATGATTAAGCGTGTAAGTGTTGGACTGTGGATAGAGCGGTTCAGGTTCGAGCTCTAGCCAGGGTCATCGTGTTGTGCTCTTGGGCAAGACACTAAGGTCGTGTTCTACTGGAGCAACCGTTTCAACCACAACTGGTTTAGGTTGAAACGGTTGAGGTTTCCCAATAGAACACTTTTCCAACCATTTTTGGTTGAAACACGGTAACTCCTGGGAATAGTCATTATTGTCAGTTGGTTGACTTTTTCAACCTAGTTTTGGTTCGGTTGAAAAAGTTGATCAACCAAACCAACTGAAAACATTTTTTTCCCAATAGAACACGAAAAAACCCAACCAACCCAACCAACCCAGTAGGACAGCCAGAGCAAGAGAACTTTTCATAATCTTTATAAATAGCAGCGAGCCATTTACATGAGAAATCTGCTGAGACAAAAATTATACGAATAAAACAATTTCAGTAGTCAACACTTTTTGCAAACTAGATCATTATTATTGCTTTGATTTGTTCTTCATTTAATACCCAGGAAGAGATGGACAAACATCCAGATGTTTGGTTCAGATATAAGGCGCAGAATCTATGGAATACATCTCTAGAAACTGTGGCCAAGTTTGTAGGAGCAAATGCTAAGGATCTTGTGTTTGTTCCTAACGCAACTTCTGGAATCAACACGGTTCTCCAGTGTCTTAATTTTCATGAGGGTGACGGCATTCTTGTGACAAATCAGACTTATGGAGCCATCCAGATGACTACGCAAGACATCTGCCAAAGGGAGAAAGCCAAGTTGTTGGTACTTAATATCACATTTCCGACATCAGATATGACTGGCTCTGTCAAGTACCATGCTACTGAGGTTGTTGAACACTATGAGAAAGTCTTACGGGAAAACCCAACTGTAAAACTGGCAATCATAGATGCAATTACCAGTATTAGTGCATTGAAACTTCCATTTAAGAGGCTCACTGAAGTTTGTCACAAGCATAATGTATTGGTGTTGATTGACGGTGCCCATGCACCTGGACAAATTCCCTTGGATCTTGAAAGGCTTGGTGCAGACTTCTTTGTTGGTAAGTTTAATAATGTTTATAACATATATATTTTAGTTGACTTTACAGGTAATGTTTATCTAATACTTACTTACTTAGGTCTCACCTATTCAGTAGGTGTAGGGTTAAATTAATTATTACTGCTTGATTGACTTGGCATTTTATAGATAAATACTAGATAGATTCACTTACTCGAATTAACAACTTACGTCACAAGTGGGGGTTGGGTGCCTGTGAATCCCCCTCCGGGCTGACTGAAGCCACAAAACCCCAGCCCAGAGGGGTAGACCACCCCAGACCACCCCAGCGGCCTTCCCTACCTGCAACCCAGCCACAAGCCCCCTCCCCCCCACCCCCCTAGGCACCTGTCACACTGAACAAGAAGTTCAGTGGAAAATAATGAAAGCACCGTAGAGAGACAATATGTAAACACAATAAATAAATACATGTAATACAACCAATAAAGAGAAAAAAGGGTCAGGAGGGAAGGGGATGCTATAACAAACCAGTGCAAAACACGATAAAAGCTTGAAGGGACAAATGAGCCAAGTGTGTGGAGATGGACACGCATAACGCACGCTAAACGCTGATCCGTTCTGGCTGACCACACGCTACACACCAGGTGAAACATTAAAGGACAAGCTGGGAATGCTAAACAGACACACTGGGAGCAATATACCAGGGAACACTAACAAGGACACACGGGAAAGCTACAAGTAGAAAGGCAATGTCGGGAAATGCTTCAAAGGACACCGGGATTTTTTTGTCCCAACTGCGCTGATAGACTACTCTTATTGAAACCTCCCTACAACAACAACCAGTTCATTCTGCCCCAAGGTGGCCGTTGTAGAGAGGTTCAACTATATAAAAAAGTTAATGTGATCTCACTGTAATGTAAGTCATTTTTGCTCAATAGGAAATCTTCATAAATGGCTCTTCGCTCCACGTGGATGTGCTATTCTCTGGGTGAGCCCCAAATTCCATGACATCATTTTTCCTCAAGTTGTATCATGGTGCCATGACAAGAGTCTTCAGGACAGATTCTTTCAACAAGGAACCATTGATCACACAGCTTATACTTCAGCTATGACTGCTGTCAAGTTCTATCAAGAAATTGGCGGCATGGTGAGTGCATGGTTTATATATCAATTCTCATTTCATTTTGTGTCTGTTGGTTTTTAGTGGCAAATCCTGACACTGTAGCGACCCTCTGAAAGTAACAACTGCAAATATAATTTGACTTTCTGGGAAATAATTACTGGTATATACCTCTGTTCTGATATGTAAATTCTTTGCAACAAGTTTTCCAAGTTATGCTCACAGCTAAAAGATGCAAAGAACTTCTAGTTTGTTCATGCCAATGATGTACACAGCATTTTGTCACAATTTATTTAGCTGGTTCAGCGGTAATATTAGTAATAATGTTTTAGTCAACTTCTGTATGATTGAGCACTCTGTTTTTCATGACTAGAGTGCCATAACAAAGTACAACAGCCACCTGGCATCTTGGGCCTCAACGATGTTAGCTGCAGCCTGGGACACAGAGGTTCTTCCTGTCCCTGAATCCATGCGTGCTCCGTTCATGGCAACCATCCGCCTCCCTAATGAATTGTCCGCAGCCTATGGAGCAACATATGAAGGAGGCAACAGGATGATTACTGATTTCTACAACAAGTACAAAATTGTTGCCTGTTTTGTCAGCGTGCAGGCATCCTTGTGGTGCCGGGTGTCAGCTCAAGTGTATAACGTTAAAGAGGATTACATGGAGTTGGCTGAAGCCGTCCTCGCGTTGAAGGAGGAATGTGTGAATGGTTTTTGCCCTGAGGTGGAGAAGGCTGATGAGCCTAATAGATGGTCATGGTGTGAATAGCCATATTAACAATACCAAATACAAAACACTTTCAGTTTAAAAAAAATGCATGTTAAACAAGAAGTTCCGGTATAAAACCGGCCTGGCCTGGCTGGCCATTGTCACTTATAAACCTAGTTGTCAATCAACCATCAAAGCGAAACAGTTGTTAAACAACCAGTGCTTTTTCTACGACCGTTACTGATAAAATGTGTTTCATTTTTGCTAAGAATGTTCTGTTAGACATTAGCATCTTATATGAGATTGTCAAGCATGTTTAATATGCAGGACGCTTGACTCCACAACATGTCATGACTACAAGAGTGCAAATTTCCATTTTATGCCCAAAAGATGTGAAATGTGGGAGGTGCCATCCTTTTTTTTAGTGGAACTTCTTGTTCAAAACAGTAGTAAAATAGTACCTCATGTTAACAAGGACAATTACTTCAATATCACAGTAGATAATTATGCAACAGGCTATCTAATAGTGTTGTTTGGTTAACTGAGGTAATTATAAAACAGCATAATTTATAAAGTATGTTATTTTATTTTTGTGTTACACAGTGTAGTACACAGGAGTGACACTCGAATGAAGAAATTCTCAACACATCATTTTTGCACTAGTGGATTTTCACAAACAGCGGTTTCCACTTGTTTGTTATTATTTTAAATTATTCATTCATATCATTTGTATATTTTACATTTTATATGCACATAATTTAAAATGCTTTCTTATTGGGTAAATCTCATTATCTATAAAATATATGCTACTATGGAATTATATAATATTTTATTATATCATTGACAGTCTACTACTGTGCAATAAAATTGCAAAACCGCTCTTCCTTATTCGTTGTTATTCTAAAGTGGATCCCCGCTTTACGGACACTTTAGCGTGTCCCCTTTGTGTCCGTATTAACCGGGTTCCACTGCCGTTTCGAGAAAGGCTGTCGGAAAAAAGCGCACGCGACAATCCCGAAAGGTATTGTGGGTAGTTCACGGTTCCTTGACTTCAGCATTTCAGGGAAATCTGAGAAAATGGCACGAGACGCCATGGACGTACTTTTGCGAGTGCTAAAAGAAAGCAGCAAAAGTAGGTTCGACAGCTACAGTGTCAGGAACGTACCTTGCTGATCATATCCCAGATTACCTTTCGGGACTGTCGCGTGCGCTTTGTTCCGACAACCTTTCTCGAAACAGCTGTATACCAACGAGGCGACCTCCAGCCCAACCCACACAAAAACGTCTCAAACGTTTGATGTAAAAACAACATCGGCAATCTTTAATACTTCAAGTGGAAAATAATGAAGGTGCAATGAATGAGTCACCAGAATTCAAATGTCTAGTGCTGGATTGGTAATTAAACTAATGGAAGTTTTCTTCAATGGAAATTTGCTCAAGAACAGCAGTTTTTTCTTAGTTTCTTCAGCTTGGTATGTAAAATTGCCGATTCAGACCAAGTGACGTTCTCTAGAGAATTGTTCCTTGTCTATCTAAAAATCTGGTTTTCACTAGCGACGCAAGCATAAGCGCAAGCACAAGAGCCCTTATTTCACCGTGAAAACGGGCGCGACGCAAGCATAAGCACAAGCGCAATTAATTATCAAAATGTTTCCTTTTTCATGTGCTTGCGCTTATGCTTGCGTTCGCATTATTCTAGTGAAAATGGAACACAGCATAAGCATAAGGGAGTCTTATATATTTGGCCAATTTGGCCAACACTCGTTCTCGGTCCCACTCGCAATTAAGAACAATTACCTTTCTTTAACGGGCACATGCATCTATGTGCATGGCCAGGATTTTTTGTCCGACCGTGCGCCAATCCATACACGTAACTCTTACTGAAACCTCCCAGCGAGGTTCAACTTTCCATGATATAATTTTTCCTTAAGTTGTCATCATTTTGCCATAACCCCTTCAGGACAGATTCTTTGAACAGGGAACCATTGATCACACAGCTTACACTTCAGCTATATTTCATCTAATTCCATTTTATGTCTTGTTTTTGTTGTTGTGACAATTCAAATCCTTACAGTGTTGACCCTCTGAAAGTAACAACTTCAATTTGACTTTTTGGTACACTTATTGATAAATTTTGGAAAAGCGTTCAAGTCGTTCAGGTGATCATATAGACTGTGCTATCCCCTCCCCCTGGATAATGTACTATTTTGTATTCTTGGAAACTTGCTGAACCCCTGGATACCCTGTGCTGAAGACAAAATGTACATGTGTATAGTACAGTTGGACCCTCTTATCAAATGTGAAACACTTTCAGTTAAAATTAAAAGCTCCGACACTGTCTGCTACTATCTACCCTTTTAAAAGAGTCCGTATTAATGTATTCATGTAGAATTAGTGGGGACCAACGAAAAAAAGCGAACGCGAAATAAAACGCGCGGAGACTGGGGAAAGTCCTCCCTCGTTTTTCCCTTCGCTAACTAAGAACCTGGAACAGGATATCCTCACTTAAACGACACGTTGTGAACAAAGGCTGCAGTCACGAGGCATTAAAACAGTTGCGAACACATGATGACATCTAAAATGAGTCTGCAAAACAATCTCTCAGTTGGGGGGGGGGGGGGGGGGGGGGGGTGAGGGAAAGTCGAAACGGCGGTAAAAAAGAGGCGAATTTTTTACCGCTGTTCCGTTTTTCCCACCCTCCCTCCCTCCACCCCCCCCCCCCCCCCACGTCCCACCCCCACTCACAGCCCCTGGGTCTCCGAGGATGGCTCGCGGGAATAAACGCTTGTCGAATCGTAAGAGAAAAGGGGGACTCCAAGCAGTCTAAGACGCGTGTAGTACGCTCGCTATTTCGTACAAATCGCGCTCCTCTTGGCTTGCCTAGATACATGTACTGCATGCATGCTTTTCCCCTCGGTTTGACCATGATGGTTGTGGGTTTGTATCCTCACCAAATTTTTTTGCAAGTAGTAAGTGTTAAGAAATTGACAGAACCGTATTTTCGAGAGGCTTAATTGTTGCGATTTCATGGAAATTAGGACTCAAATCTGTTTGATTGAAATAGCCTGATGCTAGTTTTAAATCCATGGCAGCGACTGACAACAATAAAGACATACAATAAAAAATTAATTTAATGTTTTATTGTCAAACCGGTAACGCCCCATCCCTTACAATTTATTTTTTGAATGATTTCTTTTTAAAATGTCCCTTCTCCAAATTCGACTTTAGTGGGCGTTGATCGTTGGCTCCGCTGCATGGTAATTAAGCTAGGAAAGTGCTTTGCAAACAAGGCCACAGTGTCCGTGTGCGAGTACTCCACAGGGACGATCATTCCAGTATCCAGATGCTCTGGTGGGAAGCATGGATGTTTGCCCAGTCCACATGTTGCTGCATGGTTCCCGGGCTTTTCCATTCGGTTCACCTGGAGCCCAGAGCTTGTAGGCTGGAACCGAGTAATCACTCCAGTAGAAGGCGGCTGAATTCCACATCAGGCCGATCCAAACTGATCGCCTCGATGAGACTTTCTTCCTCGCGAGCGCCAGGACGAACTCGTTTTCCCGCTCACTGGTGATCTTTACCAGGGCTGCTCCCACTCCTCCCATCCTTCTACAGTACTGTTGGGCCTGGTGCCAAGTCATGGATCTGCTGCTTGTCAAATAGCAAAAGCTGTCGAACTTCTCCCATCCATAGCGACAGTATCCTCCTACAAAAGAATTTAACATTTTTCAGTACAACCCCATCACAAATTTCAATACGCACACGATTCTGAAAAGTAACTGTTCCAACTCTCCCACAGCTATATCTATTAAAGGAGAGCGGATTTAGGATTTTCCTGCGTCGAGCGAGAAATTCGTTTACAGGCTAAATCAGTGAACAAAAAATTGCCGGAGTCGATCGAACGCAAGCCATCTGAACTGACCTGATGCACCTCCCATGGCACATAGAATCACGATGCAAAGCGGCAAGGCTGCGAGCATCTTCATGATCTCGGGTTTCGTCGGGTTGTTGTATGAACAAGGTCTCAGTTGATCTCAATAGGTTTTCTTCACGCGCTTGTTGTCACGATTCCTCGTAATATGAGTTAGCCACAGTGATGTCGGGCTTATATGCATTCCATCAAACAAGTTGGAACAAGAACATAAGGAGGAAGTAACATCTCTAGGAAGTAAACACAGTGTATGACTGACAGAGTTACTACCGCAATCAACGTTTTGAAATTTTTCAGACAGCTTTGTTGATTGCGGCTATAATTTTATAGCGCGGTCTGGTTGCTTTTTGAAGTCGTAAAGTTAGAAATATAAGTACTCAGTAGCCTGATCCACTATTAAAATCCGTTTGTGTTCACCGCTGTTTATCTCATCCCGAGTCAGATTTATGGTCTGATCCAGTCTCGGTTCATTCATGGCGGCAATTGAACATGCAACTTGGCGCGCGTTACTTGCTTGTCATTATTGCTCTAGTCAGTCAATTTTGCATCATCAGTATAAGATTTATTTACTGAGCAAACGAGGTAGAGCACTGATTTAACCTTTTCAGAAACAATGTCGAAATATTTATTTCGCCACGAAGAGAGGATATTGTTGCTATACATATCTTTTATCTTGGGATTTGCATGAAAGTTTCTTCAAATCTTCGCGAGCGTGGTCAAAACGAGAACTGAAAAAATTCAAATTCGTAAGCGGAGCGCACGAAAGTCGACGGCGTCGCAAGAGTGAGCGCATGAGAGTTTCAGGCCAAACGAGAGCGCGAGAGTTTTCGGAACTCTTGTCAAGTTTCGTTTTCGTTTTTTCCCGGGCTTTATGTTAGTTCATAAAGATTTCGTGGTGCATAAGTTACAGATATTTGATCATTTCTATAATTGTTGGGCACCTGCCTGCTCAGCTCTATGCAACTTGTCATGATCAGAAACTTGTCATGATCGGTTCCTGAATGTCAGAGTTGGGGCATGCACCCAATGAGGAAATTAAGCAAATGACTTGAAATGTCGTTTTTCTTTTTCCCATATCCTTTATACGTGTAAACTAACACAGTTTGATCTTTTCGGATTTTTTAGCCCAATATTAAATTAAAGTAACAGAAACAGGGGCACCCAACGACAAACTTTTCCTGTAGGTGTCGGAACGTCGTTTTTACGTTATAATTGTGCTTTTTGTGCAGTCTAATGGCTTATTTTTAAACGCTAAGAAAAATGTATCTGTTCGGATACGTTAGCTGAACTTTCAAACATCAGAACATTTTAGGGATCGAAATTTTATTCCCCGAATTTATGAGCAGCTTTTGCCTTTCCGAAAATCCTAGCTGACCTTTTTTTGTATCCGAAACGACATTTTTATATCTCTCGGAAAACAAAAGGCATTAATTTTCCAATATTACGAAAGTTTGAGATTACATTTCCCTAAAGAAAACTCCAGTGTTTCTGCACACTTTAATCCAAATATCTGAGGTGATTATAGACCTTCCGAACCGGATATTCCAAAACGATCCGTTGGGTGCCCCAACGCAGTTCAGGGCAGCTCGTAAATTTGGGTGATAAAACTCGTGCAGCTGTTGTTGCCTTTCCGAAAATCCTAAAAAAACCTTCATTACCTTACCTAGTGTGTATTCGAAGTCCATGTTTGTCTTTAGTACGGAGTTGTCACTTTCGATCCTTTTTTCCTGATCAAAGCCATTACTGGAAGACCTGGAAAATGGAAAGAAATGACGGAATTCCATGCGATAATTCGGCATTTTCTCTTCATTATCTCCGGCTGGTTCCGATAAAAACTTTGGTAAATCTGCTAAGTATCTTTAGAATTAATGTGACAGGCTGTGTTCTAGCAAAGCTGAGGTCATGTCAATGAAACTGATTTACATTATTTTGTAGCTGTTGCCATTGCACATAATGTATACGTGTCGAAGGCGTCGAACGAAACAGCCACGTCAGTTTAGTTTAGCTGGTGTCGTCGCCAATAAAATCGAACAAGGTTTTTGAATAGTATCGACTCTGTAGAGAGAAAACGGCATCAAATACTGTACACAGAAAAAAAAGGGAAGGTGTGGCCAACTACAATATGAGCCAAGAAACTGAGTGCGAAAGTTTTCTCTAAACTAACACAGGAAGAAGGTAAGTTTTTTTTTTCTTAGTCCATGCTATTTTTGGATACTCCAGTGTAACGAATAACTCTACTTCCGTATAACTGTCAAACAGAGAAGTATTTTTGTCCCTTATTTACACAGTTCAGAAATAGCCATGAATAATAAAATAATAAAAAATGCCTTACAACGTCCGGCATTTGCTTGCACCTTTTTAAAAAACTTTTTGGAGTGTTAAAAAAAATTACGAGGCACAAAATCATGCTCTACTAATTGTCATTTTTCAGTAACGAGTTATTTTAGGGAATTAAAAAATAGCCTATCTTTGATTTTCAGAAAAGCGTACATAGTATATGGCTTAGTTGGACCTCATCACGGCCGGATTCCTTCGAAAAATCTGATACTTAAACTCGGATCGCTTTGGATTCAATGTTTCGTAGGAAAATTTGAGTTTATTTTATATAAAAAAAAATTAGTTGGAAACGTAAAGCGAAATTGAAAGTGGTCAGTTCTTCAAAATGGCAATGTAGTAACATTGATGAATAGAGAATCGAAATAAATATTATTTCACTCTGCTTACTTTTCGCCATTGTCGGAGTATCACTGATTTCAGATATTTCCTTCCCAATCCGCTGGATGTGGTCAGGACCAAAACTGCTGACTACCACGTATAAGATCGGCTTCGCTTTCGACCAGAAACCCTCTGTTCCGCAAACTGAGACCGCAAAGCCATTTTACGATTTTAATAGCTCTATCATCAGTAGGAGTATGCCCCTTTAGTCAATCGTTTCGGTGGAATATCTGCTCGGAAGGCACGCAAGTGTGGAGAGAAGCTGGTCTCGAACTTTCATATATGGGAAAATTAATGCCTGTTGTTTTCGGAGAGATAAAACTGTCGTTTTGGATAAGCAGAAACGCCAGCTAAGATTTTCGGGAAGGCAATAGCTAGTATAGCAGCTCGTAAATTCGGTCATTAGAAGATTTCGTTCCCTAAATAGACCGAAACATTTCAGCCACTTACAGATGATGCCTGAACGTTATGGGAAAACAGAAAAACGCCATTTGCTTACATTGTAAATTTCCTCCTTTTGTGCCCCTGAATAGTCTCATTATGTACATGCACTATATTCTCAAACTAGTCCAGAACCTGAACTCCTGGCTGGATTACTGACTTATCTCATAAATTAAGCCTTTCTATCGTTGATTCGACGAATCTGGCCATAGAACAGCTTGCGTAGCAAGCCGAGTATTATCGCCTCACCACCGATCGATCGACCTAGTGTTTCTCTGTCAAGAATCTTGGGGTGTCTATCGGTTTAAGAACTACAGTGGAAACGAAAATTGGTTCGAGAAATCGGGAGTTGGAAATATCGAGGGCAAAATTCCGATACAGTACAAAATCCAAGGGACACAACTTTTGGTTCGAGTTATTGCCGGGGATGTTTGAGAAATTGACGGTTCGAGAAATCGGGATTCCACTGTAGCATAAATAGTGCTATGCAAACACAGCGTTCAATTCCTAATAGAAATACGAAAATTTAGCCGTCGTGGTTCACACGTTCTCCAAAATACGCAGAATTTGGTCATTTCATCATTTTTCGCAGAGGACGGCCGAGAAATGTACCAAATATTATAACGCACGCGCAGAGCTATTACATGTATACTGCTCATCGTTGTCGTCGGGAGTAAGATATCTAAAGAATACTTTGTATCGTTGGTGCACGAGAAGTGAACGATGGCGGCCGTAAACTTATAATATTTTTGGAGGTAATTTTTGCGTCTTGAAAAGGCTTTGGATTATATCTGGTTGAGTTCAGTTCAAGCTGCTAAGACGAATATCTGCGTGCGATAAGTCATCAACTGAACCGGACAATACAGTTATCGCTGGACATCAAAATGTCTCTGAACTACCATGAAAATACAAGGGCTAAAGCCAAAAATGTAAAACGAAGGACAGTGGGCGACTCTTATTGTTTCCAATTGTTATTCTTGACCGACTCATCACTTCCTACCTCGGGAGGTCTTATTATCGGAGGGATACTACCAGCAAAACTATTTTGAGGGGGTGGGAAGTTTTCCAACAGGGGCCAACTCGAAAGCTCTGCTACTTTGGCCTCTGCACACTCCTATTCCACGAAATACGCCCTTTATTTATTCCCACTAACAACCGTTTTTAATTCCTTATGTACATTGTTACTGTAATCTTGAAAAAAGTGTGAATAAAACAAAATTGAAATTGTATTGCCAAGGCAACTTACTACCCAGGCGCGCGAGTCGGCGCGCGAGGAGTCGAGTGAGGAGCGAGGAGGAATCAAAGGGAGAATGGGCAAAGTAATAGAGCCGTTACTTCTTGCAGTCTCTGATTGGTTTATTGCTAATAAAAGACGATTTGTGATTGGTCAATCTTGCACGCCCGGTATTTTCAATCGACGTTCGATCGATTCCAGTTGCTTTTCAGTTGTCAAACATCTGATTTTTCGGTGGCTCCACTCGAGGAAATGTAGCCAACATTTTCTTGCAAAAGACTACAGTCCGCCTGGCATAAGATCTTAGACTGAAGTAAGATCTTCTTTTTACTTAGAGTCCAACATCAGCCGAAGAAGCTTTTTTATTTACACTATGTTGGAACCGAGTTCAACGCCGAGCAAAGAAAACTGTCCACTTCTCAACAACGTTCATTCGAAACGTGCTCAGTGGTACAGTCCGTGCAAGAATTCTCCTAAAATACCTCTTTCTCCAGAGCCTGATGCGCCGACTCTTAAACTAACTCACTTCGCCACGATTCCTAAGATATCATTTGGAACTGTGAAGGTCGGAAGCAGCAAAACAGAGCCGTTTGTCGTATTCAACCCACATGCGCTGAGTCAAACTTTGGCGATAGAGAAATGCCCAACGGATAAAGGTTTCACGTTAGATCTGAGTGGGAATAGCGAGAATTCTGAAGAGAATTTTGTGTCGATACCACCAAACGACGAGGTGTTCTTGTCGATCAAATGGGAGCCAAAGGAGAGTGGCAGCTGTCGTGAGATTGTTCGATTCAAGTGGGACGATTCTCTTCGTCTTCAAGTTGTAGTGTTTGGGACGGCTCTGGGACCAAAGAAAGTCAAATCTGCACCCAAACGCAGCTTTAAGAAACCTCAAATAAACAAGGTAAGTCATACATTCAAGGTATTCATCTTTACTGAGATGATCGGGCCCTTAATTCGATTCATTCTCATATATAAAATATCTGCTAGCCTGCTTGATCGATGTTGTTATGAAAAGTGAATAACTTATAGGCGGAGATGGTATAGTAGGCATCCTGTACTTCTGTAGATATACGTTGTATTTAGGAGTGACATGGTTTTTTAATCAAACTATATAAATGCTTTTTAATATATAGTCTCTAGAACCAGTGAAAAATGTCCTGAAAACTGTAGCTTTTTTAAAATTTTAATTTCAGAAAATTCCCAAAGCTGTACTTCAACCAAGCCAAGTTCCAAATACTTGTGATGCAAAAACAAATGGCATTACAGTTTTTGAGAACATCAACAGTGACAAATTTGCTTCCGAGAATATACCTTTGGAAAATCTGTCTGAAGAGAATCTGCGACGTGACACATATCTTGTCAAAAGTAAAGCAAAACCCCAACCAAGTTGCAAGATCAAGCTGAACCCATCAACTCCAAAAATTGCAAAGCTAACAAGCAAGCCGGTTGCTGTAAAAGCTAAGAAAATAGTTGTATCGAAGAAGAAACTTTCTCCAGCTTCAGGTAACTGTAATTTTTTTACCATCGATTTCACTGTTATGCGTTCATTTTAAATCAAAAACTCCTCTATTTGATCTGAGCGGTCTGGAAAAGATTTCCGTCAATCATACATGTCATACCTTAATTACAGTCATATACATGTATGGAAGTGTTCGATTTTACCGCGAGTATATACCTTCCATATAATTGACATGTATGATTAACGGAAATCTTTTGCAAACCGCTCAAAGGAGTTTTGATTTAAACGGTCGTGTAACAGTGAAATCAATGGTAATTCGTAGTTCTACAAAACTTAGAACTTTGTCAGAGGCACTGGGTGCAGTGCATTGGTCTAGTGGCCTGGTCACACATTGGAGTGGAGATCTATCAGAAGGGGTTGTTGTTACACTCTTTCATTTCATGCTACAGAAACCAGAGGGAAGCAGGGGGTCATGGCGCAGTGGTGAGTGCACTCGCCTCCCACCGATGTGACTCGGGTTTGATTCTGGCTGGGAGGCATTTGTGGGTTGAGTCTGTTGTTGGTTCTCATCCTTACTCCGGTTTTCCTTCCCTCCACAAAAACCAACTTTTCTAAATTCCAATTCGATCTGGAATCCGAGGGCCACATACAGATTTGTCAGTCATGAGATTGTTATGTGTCACCCTCATTAAACAAAGTCAATGATTTATTTATTTAGAAAACCTGATGATAAGTGATATTTTTTGTATAAATGACTTTTAACCACCTTTTTATGACAGGAATATTTAAAAAGAAACCCAAGCCAAAGATGAAGTTAAAAGTTGCAGCTAAAGGAATACCGCAAGAAAACTACAACTGGTTAAAACTCCTAAGAGCAAGTTCCTTCCACGGCATCCAATGCCATTTGCAGCAAAGAACATGTACTATGATGAGAGATGGATTGAAAAACAAGAGGAAGGTATTAATTAAACAGAAGCTTTCTATCATAAACTTGGGTATACATGTATGGTGTATTGATCATATACATGTATAACCAAATTATTAGAACTATCTTTTTTTCTATCACAACTACATGTATCATTCTGGTACTATAAAAGGTACAGTGCATGTATGGCACCTCCTGTATTTCACCCATTTTGAGTTTGTAATGAAGCAGGTTAGTTATAGTAGTGGTAGCAGGCTTTTAGCCAGAATTTGAAAAGTGGGCGTCCTGGAGGCATGTCCCCCCATAAGCTTTGGTGCATTTTGCATCACTTTCTCCCAGGATTGGGCGTCCACAGGACACCTGGACGCCCTTCTGGCTAAAAGCTTGAGTGGTAGCGAATCTTGCTGCTGTGGATCTGCGGACATCAAACATGCAACACACTCAGTCATATACATGTACTTAGATATAGAGGCCTAATATTTTCATCTGATACTTTATCATAAAGTTAAACTTTTATTCATTGAAGGAGAGCCGGTCTTTCTTTTAATTATTGAAATTAAATTCATTGTTGTTTATCTCCAAGGTTTCACTAAATGGCTCAACTTTGTACTGACTCCACATGATGTAACAGATTCCAATGCACAAGCTGACAGCAATAAAGGTAAAATGTGATATAGATTATTATTTAACTAGTGTGAGGTCCATATTGGGAAAATATTGGTTGAGTTCTTTTTTTTGCAAGTTTATGGAACAAAATTATTCAAACAAAACTGGTCCATTATTGCAAAAAAAAAAAAAACACCAATCAGTAAATGCTCTTTTTCATCATGAACCGGGGGGGGGGGGGGGGGGAGTACTGCCCAAAATTTTGGTGGGGGTGTGCGGCCTGCTTCTTGAAACCCTTACCCTATTTCAGACCAAAATATGAGATTTTCCATACCCTATTTCAGGCCTGACCCAAAAATCGATACCCTATTGCAGATCTATAAAATTAGTACACAATTGATTGTCTAATACATGACCTCAGCTACCCAGGAATGGGTTCCGTTTGTGTAAACATAATGAGAAGGGCTCCCAATTCCCCGATGTTAATGGCAAAAAATAATTTTGTCTAAAAGCCAATGAAACCAAATTCCAGGCTAGAGAACACAAAACATAGTGAGTGATACCGTACCCTATTTCAGACCAAAGCGACTCAAAAGCCATACCCTTTGGCGCCGCACATACCTACAGTATATAGCTTATATAAGGGAGTACCCCCAGGCAGTTTGCTAATTAATAAATTTAATTATTAATTAATTTTGCATGCATGTAACCAAAGATGTCTAGTAAATGTTTATAAGATGATTCCCAAAATAATTTGATAGGAAATGTTGTCCTTGGAGGAGCTAAAGATGTAAAGAAGTCCCAACCCTTGGCCCCTACAAGAGAGGTCCTCTCCTTTAGGGCCTATACTGCTAGACGCAAGATGGCTCGTTTACGAAGATGTGCTTGTCTGCTGTACCAATCAGAGCCCCTTGGACACATCATTCGAAAGATAGAAGCTGAGGTGGAGAATGGACGGCTTGCCATTAGACCCGACAAAAAGCTGCATGCAGATTTAGGTTAGTCGATGAACTTTTCCTTAACTTTACTTTGAAGGGGGGGGGGGGGGGGGGGTTATTAGAGAGGGAGGCTTGAGAAAGAGGGAGGGTGTTTGTTTGTGTTCTGATTTTGAACCTGAGGTTTTGCAGCACCCTGAGAAAATGTCTCTCACTGTTTTTACATCCCATTGATCCCTTGTGTGAGAGACACCTAGCCTAAAGCTGAAGAATGTCAGCATTCTCTAATTTTCTGGATCAAATCACAGTGATGGCGAGAAGCCCGAAACTTTCCCCTTTTTGTTGAGAGGCAGGTGAAAATAAGTCACACCTTCATTCTCTGTCCCACTCCCTTTTATATCATTTATTTTTTATTTTAAGTATCTCATTGCCACTGTTATAGAAATTAAGAATAAAAACGTTATCTAATAACTTAATATTTGTTTTAGGAATCAAACGGCAAGTTGTTGACATGATTCTCTCTTATAACACATTGTGGCTGAGAATTGGACTTGAGGTAAAGTCAATTTTCTTGACTCACTGAAAAAAGTAACAAGTTTACTAAGTATCGCAAAGTCAACGCAAGTGCACGCATTAATTAGTCCTGGAAACTTGCATCTACTTACATGGAATTCTTCACGCGCTTGCTCAAAGGTTTACTCGTGATTGTTCATGACATCTTCAAGTTGAACTTTTTAGAACTGTTTACCAGTTTCTTCAGTCCAATAGCTCTTACTCTTCTAATTTTTTTTTGCAGACCATATTTGGTGAAATTCTACCCATTCACTCCAACAATGACGTAACAGGTTTGACGCGTTTCCTCACAGACCGATTACTTGGGAACCCGGATATTGCTAGCGCCTTTGTTCATCCACAGGTCCCGGGACTGTATCGGGAAGGTAAAATCCAATTGTTTTAATGCGAACTCAGCTCAGCTTTTTCGCTGCCGTCAATCATCTTAGCAGACGTCTCTGAAAACAGAAGTTCACTTCAACGGATTCAAAAGGTTACATCCGTGAGATGTGATTGGTTGTCGTCGTAATTATGATTGACGGCAGTGAAAAACGCTTTTGAACTTCACTGTAGTTTGCGTCTTATTGAAAGGCACCTAAAGGGAGTATCACTCGGTAAAACGTGTAAAATGTTCCCATTGATTAATTTCCATCTCAGACCCAGGGGCAGACCACTCTTCAACCAATTTTCATTTTGCAAAAAAAAGCAATACGAATAATTACTTTCTCTAGATTCGACGAGCACACTAGTCCATTATTTAAATCTCTTGAAATTATAAAATTTTTTGATCTTGTAACTCTACATATAGCAACTTTTATGTATAAATATCATAATCACCTATTACCATCTGTCTTTCATTCCTTCTTCACTAAAATAAAACGAATCCACAACTATAACACAAGGCTTGCTGCAAAACAGTCTTATTATCTTCCAAAAGCAAGAACAAATTATGGAATATTTAATATAAGATTTCAAGGCCCATCAATATGGAATGCCATTGACGAAGAAATGAAATCTTCTTCCTTGTCTTTATTTAAAAAGAAAATGAAACAACACTTAATCAAAGATTACTAGCTTTCTGTACATCGCTCCTCTTGGATAAAAATGCTGTTTTGCAACACAATAATTATTATCCTTATCTATTATTTATTATATTAGTCTACTGGTAGTTAGCGTAACTCTGTTTTATTCCTATCTTTGCGTGTGTGTCTTTGTTTGTTTGTGTGCCCGACCTTAACATGTAAATTATATATTTATATTAACTGGCTGCCTGGCATTTTTAACTTCTAGGTTATTTCGGGTAGCCAGTACCCCTATTATTTTTTTCTGTCCAATTATTGTAAATACTTTTAGTAACTTGTGGGGTAAAATAAAGTTTGTTGTTGTTGTTGTTGTTGTTGTTAGTTAGTGAGGGCGAGAGAAAGTTGAAACTGTGGAAACAAATATCGGCGAAGAAAACTCTGGGAGAAATGAAGAGCCAACCGGCAAACACACTGCAAAGTGTTCTCGATATTGATACTGAGAGCGTTTTTACCAGGGGGAATGTTAAGCAGGCAACCAAATTAAGTAAAATTAGAACTAACTGTCATTCCACTGC
Organism: Desmophyllum pertusum; assembly: GCA_029204205.1. Lineage (NCBI taxonomy): Eukaryota > Metazoa > Cnidaria > Anthozoa > Scleractinia > Caryophylliidae > Desmophyllum > Desmophyllum pertusum. The sequence goes on along the minus strand of MU827779.1, from coordinate 1,440,923 downwards.
GTTTACTGATGAGAAAGTATTACCATGATCAAGAAAACAGACCTCGCGCGCTCATTTTTGGGATAACTCGCACGCGCGCACGCCCTTGGTGAATTGCATCAAAAAATTGAAACAAATTATATATGTAAAGCGTTTAAAGCGGGGCCAAATGAGGATGAGAAATACCGAGAGTTGGCTCTCATGAGAGTTTTGTTCAACTCTCATCGACGACTCTCAAGAAAAATTTGAGCAGGTTCAAATTCTTTGAGAGTCGATGAGAGCGCATGAGAGTCGCTGAGAGTTTCAGGCCAAACGAGAGTGAACAACTCTCTTCCTCGTTTGGCCCAGGCTTAACAGAAGCTGAATTCATTTTTTTCTTTCAAATTCTGACAATAACAAGTTATACAAGCTATTTTGTCGCTTCACAGGTTACGTGGAGCAGTTGGGAAAGTTTACTCTGAAGAAGTTTCTTCTGTTGGTGTTGTTCTTGGATTGCGCTAAGTTGACTCGGTTGATCGATCATGACCCTTGTCTCTTCAATAAAGAAGCTTCTTTTAAGGTTTGTTTACAAAGCACATTTGAAAATAATATTGTTACAATAGAGAAAGATGGTAAATGAAATGAGAAATATGTTATTTCAGTTTGTCACGAGCGTGGGGCAAAGAGAAATTAGTCTGAGTTCCTGGCGGGAGTCGAACCCATGACCTTCCGCACACCGGTCGGATGCTCTACCACTGAGCTACAGGAGACTCGTGGCTAGCTAGGCAAACTGAAATAACTCTTTCTCAATCTTGTTACACTGAGCTCTGATTGTTTTACAGCTTTGTTGAAGAGATTGCAAACGAGAACTTGTGTGCGGTTTTATGTGTACTTACATAGTCGATAGAGAAGCTCCGCTATAACAATTTTCCTTGTTGTTTCTTCAGTCAAGTCGCAGTCTTCTACTAACTTTCTCTCGCGAGTACCTCAAAGGAGAAGGAGACGTGACAAAGCATTTGAACTTTCTGGGGTACTCGGTCACGCATTCTCAGGTAAGGAAGTAAAAACGTGACTTTATTCAATAGGCGGGGTTCCAGATAAGTTTTAAAGGCAAGGTGTTAAAATTGCAACGGGTCAATAGATATTATATACTCATGAAACCATCAGAAGGTTTTCATTAATTTGTAGGGTCAGGTAGCCAATCTTGTCGGGTTTTTGACCTGAGACCCATCTCTTATCTGGAACACTGTCAAATAGGAGGTTGTAAAACTGATGATTTTCAATCAAGAGTACTTAAACTGGAACTCATTTATTTCCCTTCAGAGAGCGATTGACGAGGTCGATTATGCCGTGAAGAACATCGCTATAGATCTTAGAGATGGATTGCGATTAACGTGAGTATCCCTGATGTCAACATGCAAATTCTCCTTACTTCTTTTATTTTCATCCCGCGTTTCATTGGGAGAATTTGTTTGTGGTAGTGCGGTATATTTGATTTGTCTATATTTTTGATTGATTACATCGTCAGTATGGATTTTTTTCGGGTCGACGTTCAAACGCCTCTCTCGCAGGGATGAATTGAGCGGGTAAAGAGACGTGTGTTGACTTATACTAGCGCAAAATTTGATGACAAAAGAACACATTGTATGAGCCAAGCCTTGATACCAAAGTACTCAAATACTGACCATATGTGTTCTTGATACCGCAGGCGTGTGGCGGAGCTTTTGACTCAAGATTGGAAGCTATCAGCAAGTCTCCGCGTTCCAGCCATCTCCAGATTACAGGTAAATTAGCTATCGTGAGTAACAATGTACCTTATATACCTTGCAGTTTATCAGCTGAGAGAGAGCAGGGTTTACAACAATGTCATGGATGAAGGCCAATCACTTTTATGTGTGTGTAATCTTAGCAGGTCTCATTGAACTTTGCTTATCTTATGAATTATATTTTGCTGTTTTTCTTGCAGAAAATCCATAACGTTGACGTTTTCATGAACGCGTTGAAAGCAAGAGGTGTTCTCGTGGGAGGAGTTAACGGTAAGCGGGATTGTTTCTTACGCGCGGCCAATTGCTGGTTAGGAAACACAAAGTATATTCTCCGGCTATAAAGTATAGTGCAACACACTAGTCATCTCGATAATATACACCCCAACAAATATGCACCCGTGCGTGCTAGGAGCGCGATTTATGCGCGGTGCTGCCCGGCAATGTCCAATGTTAATTTAATTTCGTCCCTCCGTTCACGCGTGTCTCATGCTCCACGCTCGCCACACGCGCTCGACACGCGCGCTCTTCGCACCGTAAAACTTCCTACAGCAGGCTGATGTTTTTATCTTACCTATCAGGTGGTGTTATTGACGCGCGCCACGTTGTGGATGGACACAGAGAGAAAACACTCGCTTTGCTTTGGCAAATTATTTTTCATTTTCAGGTAAGATTAACATAATGCAATGTTCTCAAGTCCTTTCAATGGTTGTATTATGGTCAGGCACCGGTGAAAATATTGGGCGCCTAATAGAATTGCACCCAAAATTTTCTCCAGGCTATGAATTTTACAGTTTTCAGTTCCAGAAGATAAATATACTTGATTGTGACTGAAAGACGACGAGCCATAACTTTATAGGACTGGACAGCTAACTCAGTGCTTCATAGCCTGCGTAGCAGTGGGCAGTCGTTTCCTTTCCGAGAGCGCGGGAGGCGCGCGAAAGCGCGAAGGCGAAAAGAGCGAAAAAAGCGGGAGGGGGGAGGGGTAAGGCACCCCTCTCCCTCCCGCTCTTTTCGCTTTCGCGCGCCTCCCGCGCTCTCGGAAAGGAAACGACTGCTACGCAGGCTAACTGCTTCATGGGCTAAACACTCCTTTCCTTAACTTGACACAGGTCAATGTGCTTCTGAGCGAAAAATTACTCAAAGAGGAAATAGCTCACTTGGAAACTACCAGGCGTCTCCGCGTTCAATTAACTGCCGCAGACAACTGGACCGACGCGGATTTCGCGGGAAAACGCCGCGACTCGTCAGACCTGTATTTCCAGTCAGACAGGCTGCGCTTGCTTTTCAAGTGGTGTAAGATGGTTTGCAGGCTGTATGACTTAAAGGTGAGAACGTGAATTGGTTAATTACACAAAAGCGTACATGTATGTTGCGTTCTGAAATTTCAGAAGTTGTAACACGTTTTAAAAAAGCATGATAGAATGAAATGTCTTTACAATTACAGTCGAACCTCCATATAACGTTCATCTCTCTGTAATAGATCTATACGAGAATCATTTCCGTAAGCGGCCAGCTCCAGTTGCTTCCCGAGGGTGTCCGCTTACGGTAGCTTCGACTTTACTCTTATTGAAACCTCATTTATATACAATGGCCAGTTAATTCTGCGCAGGATAGCCTTTAACTGCAGTTGGTGAAGAAGAAAAAACACTGAAAGAAAGGCCAGCAGGACTCCAGATCGTATAGAAGGACTGAATTCGATAACTTATCACTGAATGGAAATGGTCAATTCATTTGGTTTCCATTTTCCAACTACAGTAGAAGCTCCCGTAAGCGGAAGCGGACACCCTCGGGAAGCAGAAAAAGTGTCCGCAACTGGAGCTGGCCGCTTACGGGAATGTGTAAATACAGAGTTTGTATGAGCTAGAGTTCAAACGGGGCTTTGTCAAGGCGGCCGTAAGTAGAGCTGTCCGCTTACGAGAGCGTCCGCCCAGAGAGTTTCGACTGTATCGTTTGAATCACTTTTTTTATCATTTCAGATCGAGAACTTCACTGTTTCATTCTCGGACGGCCGTGCACTGTGCTACCTGCTCCACCATTATCACCCTTCACTGCTCCCCCGGTCAATCATAAAACAACAAACCAGTCTGACCTGTAATCCGGGGGTACACGACGCAAGTGACAGCGAGGGAGAGGAAGGAGTGGAAGTGAACTCGTGGACGGCAACATTTAGCCCAGGTAAAGCAAGAAAATCATTTCCAAATTCAGGAAAGCAACACAATTTCCTTCCGTAAAGTTGTTGTTCTCATGTTGTAGCATTGAGCGTTATGAAAAACGCCCTTGACTTGTTCATTCCGGATCGCTGCCATTTTTGGAAAATCTTCGTAGAAGCATTCGGAAGAGTTTCAGACTTTCCGACTCTTTTTCTCCAATCAAAGAATAGCGTCAACGCTCCGAACGTTGTCGCGTCAACGTGGATACTTCAGTCGTAAAAACACGCCATGTTGCTTAGCAACTTTGACGAAAACCGCGGATGAACATGGATACGTCAGCCATAACAATACGTCATGTTGCTTAGCAACTTCCCCTTAATGACGAAAACCGCGGGCTCTCTAAATTCTCGGTGATAAAATGAACTTTCCTCCCGGACTGTATTGGAAGTCTATACTTACAGTTTTTAACAGTTCTCTTTCCTTTCCTTTCAGGTTCTGGTACAAACACACTTCTCGAGGAACTGAAAAACAACGAGCGCGAAAATTTCCGTACAATGGCGGAGAAGGTGAGAACCAGTTTGCACGTCACGGTGCATTGTGTGACAGTATCGTGATGCTGACGTGCCTGTTTATTTCTCAGGTCAAAGAACTGGGCGGGGTTCCTTTGATGACGAAGGCCTCGGACATGTCTTACACAATTCCTGACGAGAAGGTAACTCAAAACATTTCTTTTTTCTTTTAAACAGTTTAAGACGTCCGGTCATTCTTTTTCCGACTGTCTCAAAGTATGCTCTTTGGATTAGTCACGCAATCTTTCCTGGAAGGAGCGCGTGACGAGCCCAAAGAAAGTCTGTCCCCTCTCAACCGCCGCCGTCAAAAATCCCTCTAAAGCCCCGTCCAACATGCGCGGTAAACGATCAAACATTGTTCTTCACGCAAAAAAGTTGCATGAACATGTTTGAAATAGGGCGCCTAAACGATCAAATAAGTTCATCCAACACGATGTTGGATGGAAATGTCTTATCGTTTAGCCGGGGAATAACTCAAGGCACGTTTTATTTCTTTCAGGTTGTTATCACGTATGTCGCGTATCTGTGCGCGCGGTTGTTGGATCTTCGTGAGGAAACGAAGGCCGCGCGCTGCATTCAGATGGCCTGGAGACGACATCGCCTTAAAAGGCAACTGGAGAGGAAAAAGGTCTGTAAAATGGAAAACCTTTGGCTTAAAAATCACTTTGACTGTTTGTGGACCATGTCAGTCAATAAATCACTCGATGCTAATTTATTTCCTAATATTGAACCCCACCACCAGGGGTGATGGAGATTGTCGGTTAAAACTGAGTTATTTTTCGCGGCATATAAGAAAGGGCGCCAACGCTCTTATTAACTAGTAATTTGGGGGATAACTTCGATTTGAAGGTAATTTTGTACCACGCCAAAATAACCCAATATTTTCAATATATGGTTATGCCTACATGTAGTTCCTCTCCAGTTTTGTAAAGCACATGTGCATGATGTTTTGAATTTGATTTTTAATGTTGTCCTTTTTTTCCCTTTCAGAATGTTGCAAGGATAGTTGTTTTCGTTCAGGTAAGAAATAATAAGTAGATAGGCAGCGAAACAGCTGGGTTTCAGTAGCCGGAGTATGTCGCTAGTTTTCTTGTAAACAGAATCTGCTTCAATCATATAAAGATTCACTTCTCATGTCCTCTTACAGGCACGAGCAAGAGCCGCTATAGCACGCCGTAGATTTCAAGCCATGAGGCAATCCGCTGTTCTCATTCAGTCTGTGTACCGTGGTCACCTGGTTCGTCAGCAACTTCGCGCTCGTCACCAAGCCGCGCGGTGCATCCAAACTCGCTACCTGGCCTTTAGAAAAGGCCGAGAGGTCATGGACTGGTACACTAGCCTCCGACAAACTGTAGTGCGACTACAAGCTATAGTATTGGCCAATCAGAGGAAACGACAAGCAGAGAGAAACCGAGCCGCGAAGCTGGTGCAGGCTGCTTGGAGAGGATATGAAGCAAGAAGACAGTTTGTTGAACAACGAGCGGCTTGTGTTAAGATTCAAGCTTTCATCAGAGCAGTCACAGAACGTAGGCGGTTTTTGCGGCTTCAAAGCGCAACTGTGCTGATTCAGAAAATCTACAGAGCATCGATGTCTGGGAGAAAAGAAAGGGAACGATATCTTCATCTAAGGAAGTGCACGATCGTGCTACAATCGTTCTTCAGAGGCGAGCGCGATCGTCGTCTCGTGAGGCAGATTCGCGCGGCTATCAAGATTCAGAGTCACGTGCGCGCGTGGCAAACTCGCGCGAGATTCGTTGTGTTGAAACAGGCAACTACCAAGATACAAGCTTACATTAGAATGTATCAAGAGCAGAGGAGGTTTGCTGTTATGAAGAATGCGACGAGAATTCTACAGGTCTACTTCAGAGCGGCTCTCCTTGGCCGGCAGCAAAAGATTGAGTACGAGTCTCAAAAGGCTGCTTGCATCAAGATTCAATCGCTGTTCAGATGTTACTTACAGAGGAAGGCGTTTTTAAAGAAGAGAGAAGCTTCTGTAAGGATCCAGTCCCTCTTCAGAAAGTATCTCGCACAGAAAAGATACCAGAAGCTTGTAACATCCACTCTGACGATCCAAAGAAGATTCAGGGAATTGCTTTGTGCAAAAAGCGCTCGGCAGAATTTCATACGGACAAAACTATCTGTTGTGAAGATCCAGTCGTGTTATAGAGGTTACAGATGTCGGAAGCAGTTTACGCGAGTCAGACAAGCGACTGTTACTCTTCAATCACATACGCGCGGCTTTCTAAGTAGAAAGAAGTTCTTGGCTTTCAAGCACGCTTCCGCCGTGATCCAAACTCGCTATCGCGCTCTGCTACAAGGACGTCGCCAGAGGATAGAATATCATGGCATCCGTCTTGCCATTGTTCGTCTTCAAGCTGTAGTCCGGGTAACATTGTCCGCGGACACCTCATGGTCCAGCACAGATCAGCTATCCAGATTCAAGCTTCGTTCCGCCAGTACATCGCTACGAAAAGATACCGCCATTTGAAGAGTTCAGCTACGGTGATACAACAGCGTTATCGCTCCGTCTTACTGACGCGTTCACACGTTTCAGAGTTTCAGCGGGTACGATCGTCTGTTGTGAAGATCCAGTCGTGCTATAGAGGTTACAGATGTCGAACGCAGTTTACGCGAGTCAGACAAGCGACTGTTACTCTTCAATCACATACGCGCGGCTTTCTAAGTAGAAAGAAGTTCTTGGCTTTCAAGCACGTTTCCGCCGTGATCCAAACTCGTTATCGCGCTCTGCTACAAGGACGTCGCCAGAGGATAGAATATCAACGCATCCGTCTTGCTATTGTTCGTCTCCAAGCTGTAGTCCGGGGTAACATTGTCCGCGGACACCTTATGATCCAGCGCAAATCAGCTATCCGGATTCAAGCCTCGTTCCGCCAGTACATCGCTACGAAAAGATACCGCCAGATAAAGACCTCAGCTATGGTGATACAACAGCGTTATCGCTCCGTCTTACTGACGCGTTCACACGTTTCACAGTTTCAGCGGGTACGATCGTCTGTTGTGAAGATCCAGTCTTGCTATAGAGGTTACAGATGTCGGAAGCAGTTTATACGGGTCAAACAGGCGACTGTTACCCTTCAGTCGCATACGCGCAGTTTCCTAAGTCGAAAGAAGTTCTTGGCTTTCAAGCACGCTTCCGCCGTGATCCAAACTCGCTATCGCGCTCTGCTACAAGGACGTCGCCAGAGGATAGAATATCAACGCATGCGTCATGCTATTGTTCGTCTTCAAGCTGTAGTCCGGGGTAACATTGTCCGCGGACACCTTATGATCCAGCACAGATCAGCTATCCGGATTCAAGCTTCATTCCGCCAGTACCTTGCTACGAAAAGATACCACCAGATGAAGACCTCAGCTACGGTGATACAACAGCGTTATCGCTCCGTCTTACTGACGCGTTCACACGTTTCACAGTTTCAGCGGGTACGATCGTCTGTTGTGAAGATCCAGTCGTGCTATAGAGGTTACAGATGTCGGAAGCAGTTTACGCGAGTCAGACAAGCGACTGTTACCCTTCAATCACATACGCGCAGTTTCCTAAGTAGAAAGAAGTTCTTGGCTTTCAAGCACGCTTCCGCCGTGATCCAAACTCGTTATCGCGCTCTGCTACAAGGACGTCGCCAGAGGATAAAGTATCATCGCATGCGTCATGCCATAGTTCGTCTTCAAGCTGTAGTCCGGGGTAACATTGTCCGCGGACACCTTATGATCCAGCACAGATCAGCTATCCAGATTCAAGCTTCGTTTCGCCAGTACCTTGCTACGAAAAGATACCGCCAGTTGAAGAGTTCAGCTACGGTGATACAGCAGCGTTATCGCTCCGTCTTACTGACGCGTTCACACGTTGCACAGTTTCAGCGGGTACGATCGTCTGTCAAGCGCATTCAAGCGCATTACAGAGGGTATCGTGCGAGACGGTCCTACAGGATTCTCAAGGCGGCTGTAGTTTTGCAGTCTGCGGTTCGTGGTTGGCAAGTCAGGAAGGATCTCAAGCACCAGCATGTGGCCGCCACTGTGATCCAAACATTCTATAGAAGCCACGTGTCTCGTACGAAGTACCAATCATTAAGACATGCCGCTATAGTTTCTACAGCGTCGCTATCGCTCAATTCTACTCGGCCGTAACGTCCGTGCCACTTTTCAACACCTGCGACAGGCAGCAGTGCAAATCCAATCTGCTCTTCGCGGTTACCAAGCAAGAAACAGGTCCGACGTCTGCGAAGTGCCATGAAAATCCAGGCGGCCTATCGAGGATACGTAGCTAGAAAGTCCTATAACATTACCCGTAATTACATCATTCGCGCTCAAGCGGTAGCTCGTGGCTATTTGGCGAGAAAGTATTACTCCGCTCTCAAGAAAGCCACTGTAATGCTCCAGAGGCGGTACCGTGCGCGCGTGATTGGCATGCGTCAATACGTGCATTATCACGTGCAACGCGGGGCTTGCCTCGTGTTACAAGCGGCTGGGCGTGGCTACCTGTGTCGCAAGAGATATCTAGAAATGAAAAATGCTGCGACAGTCCTTCAACAGAGGTACAGAGCTATGGTCGAGGCCAGGAACCAAAGAAAACGCTTCCTTGTTTGGAGAAGTGCTGCCATTTGTCTCCAGGCTTGTGTACGTGGTTGGCTCGACAGAAAACTGGCAAGAAGAGTACGAGCAGCGAGGCTGATTCAAGCGACATACAAGATGCACAAAGCAAGGAAAGAGTACCTCGCCTTCAGGAGAACTATCGTGCAAATGCAAGCTAAAACACGCATGCTTCAACAGCGGCGTCGATTCATTGATTTGAAGAATGCAACCCTGGTAATTCAACGGAAATTTAGGGCAACGCTTCTCTGTAAGCGTGACCAGCTAGTGTTTCACTTTATACGAGGCGCGGTGATTACGTTACAGATGGCTGTCCGGGGATACCTGGTACGAGCGAGACTGCGCAGAATGAACAATGCCGCTGTCAAGATCCAGGCTTGTGTTCGCGGGCTCCTGGCGTGGAAGCGGTATGAAGCTATCAAGAGAGCTGTACTGGTATTACAGCTTCGATGCCGCGCCTGGCTTCTTGGCCGTGCGGTGGCCCGGAACTACAACGCGTTGAAGTCCTCTGCTCTTCTTATCCAATCAAGTTATCGCCACTACAAGTCACGCCTTGCGTTGAAACGCAACAGGGCAGCAGTGAAGATCCAATGCGCCTTCCGTCGTCACGCGTGTCGCTCCAAATATCTCGCCAGAAATCATCTGCAGTGAGTATCCAGGCAGCGGTAAGATGCTATCTTGCGCGACGATTCTACCTGAACCTTCGTAGCGCTGTTTTAGTGATTCAAGGGCAATTCCGAGCTCAACAAGAGATGCAGGAGGCGAGGCAGTGTTACACTACACAGCGGAAGGCGTGTATTGTGTTACAGACTGGGATTAGAACATGGCTTTGCCGTAAACAGTACAACGCGATCAGAACAGCGGCGATCAACATCCAGCAACGCCGCAGAGCTTGCATCAAGGCTCGCGAACAAAGAACTGAATTCTTACGGTTGAGGAATGCCACTGTTGTTTTACAGTCCTACTGGAGAATGTTATCGGCCAGAAGTGAGTACGAAAGAACAAGGATGCTGTTATCAAGATACAAGCTGTTGCGCGCATGAGGAAGGCGGTCATGGCTTATCACAAGCTGAAGGAAACCACCACTGCATTACAGACGAGAGTCAGAGACAATCAGCTTTGCAAACGACAGCGCGAACGTTACCAAACATTGCGCATAAGCGCCATTGTAATACAGTCGTGCTTCCGTGGCTTCAAAGCAAGACAGCGCGTGCGTGAGGTGGTGAAGGAGAATCAGAGACGGCAGGTAGCAGCATTGAAGATTCAGCGGTATTACCGTGGATTTCGCCTCATGGAGGAAACGTACTTTGCGTATCACGTGACGCGCGGTGCTATCATCACTTTGCAGTCAGCTTGTCGGATGCACGCTGCGCAGAAATTCGTGCGCAAGCTTAGAGCGGTTATCAAGATACAAGCGATCTATCGTGGAACAGTGGCACGGAGAAATTTCCTCGGCGTAAGAGAAACCATGTGCAGATTACAAGCATTTGTACGTCGCAATCAAGCTAGAAAACGATTTGCGATTACACGGCAAGCAAGTATTACAATTCAACAATGGTACAGAGCTCAAGTGGTTATGAAGAAGATCCATGCAGAGTATCACTGCCTCAGGCATGCCACAGTCCTGATTCAGTCCCACTATCGACGTCATTGTCAGCGTCAGGCTTATCTTCGTGACAGACAGAAGGTGGTGTTAGCTCAGTCTGTGGTGCGCATGCGTCTAGTAAGGATACAGTTTCTTCAAAACCGTTCGGCAGCCATCGCCATTCAAACACGGTATCGAGCGTACATCCTGGGTAACGCGGTCCGCCAGAGATTTGAACTGATGCGACAGGCAGCTACTACAATTCAGGTACCATTCTTTTTATAACTTGTTTTGTCCTTGGAAATAATAGTTTTTGGAAAAATGTTTTTAGGCCTCGTTCCTCCAGCAAACTCGGTTCAAATCAATTATTTCAATATAATTCCAGGACTAAGGAGGTGTAACCATGATTATTTTTGATAGATTCAGAAAGATTGCCCGGGTATTTGCTCTATTGTGTGCAGACATGTGCCGGTGGTCGAGTTTAATTGATTATTCCCGCTTGCAAGATCTAAACGTTTTGTCCAGGCATACCTGACGATTTTCAAAATTTAGCTCGGGTCGGGGAACTACCAAACGTTGTGTGAACCCAAGTGCTCGTTCGCGATAATCCAGTCTGAACGCGGTATTTGTCTTTTCCTTTGTAATTCACAGAGCTGTTACCGAGGATGCAAAGCAAGAGGTGAAGTGAAGAAACTAAAAGCCGCCATACTTATTCAGTCCACGGTACGAGGACTGATAGCGAGACGGAAGTATTGCCGCGTGAAACAACTCGTGATCAGATTGCAAGCCGCGGCAAGGTCACGGCACTGTCAGAAGAATTATCGCGAACTCAAACACGCTACAGTTCTTCTCCAAAGAAGAGTGCGAGCAAACAATGCGTCTCGGAAGGCGAGGCAAGAATATCAGGCAGCCAAACGCGCAACAATCAAACTTCAATCGTTTTATCGTGGCTGGAAGGCCCGCTGTGCTGTTCGTCAACTTAAAGCGGTGATACTGGTCCAGAGATGGTTCCGAGGTACTATGGCGGGAAGGAGGGTTCGCGAGGAGTACCGCAACATGAAGGAAGCTACTGTTATCCTACAGGCCGCTTACCGTGGATACCGCGGGCGGATGATCGCGCGTAAAATGCGCGCTGCTCGCACCATTCAGTCAGCGGTCAGAGGATTCATCACAAGAAAACGAATTGATGTAAGAGATTGTTCTATTAGTCATGTCTTCTTGCCTTAATAAATTCCTCTTGCGTGCATCGTGAACTAACATTTGTTAACTATTACTAGACAATATTGCTTTTACTCTGATGCAGACTCATCGTTTCAACTGGGCAATCAAAATGCAAGAACTGTGAGAGGCGGATTTGTCAAGCTCCACGTTCGCGTTCTGACAGTTGACATCTCCGCCTCCCACAGTTCGTGCAATTTTCCATACAAAAGAAATTAATCAAAAACTTGTCGAGTGGCAACGGTAGGGCGCTCTTCGCTGTAAACAGTGCTTTACACCAGAAGCCAAATTTTGATACTTCCCTCAAAACGGCGCCATACCACGAGTTTTCAAAGGGCTCTGACATAATGACAAGATATATGCGCACAACTCCTACAGCTAGTGGCTTTGTTACTACGCCTTTCTTTGCTAACTCTATAACACGTTCTTTTTTACCACTGGTTGAATTTAGATGTAAATTTTTATGTTGAAACTACAACAATTACATTATTGATGCTGTGTAATCGACTTTGTTTTTTTCAGCGCCAGAAGGCTGAGCGTCTGATCCAGTTAAACAGGTTTGCTTCAGCCGTGTATCATCATTTGAACGCCATCAGAATCCAGCTGTGTTACCGCAGAGCACGCGCAATGGCTGTGGCGAAAGCCCAGATGGATTCTGTACTTATGATCCAGGTAAAACGAACACGTGTTTTCCCCGCCACAAAATTGCACATTCTTGTTTCTACGTCAAACCCAGAGAGAGAAAAATAATCTAATTTGTACAGTTAATTTACTCTCGCAACTTGTGACAATACTTTACTGTCCGACTATTATCGCATCGCTGTATAATTCTACTTTGGTTGTTTGGGCTAATCACTGCCGGGTAAAATACGATTTTACTCGTCTTAGAATGCTTTTCTTTCGTAACACGATGCCCGGGTTCGATTTTCTCGTTTACTAAGTACCTCCGGTCATAGTGGTTACATAATAACATTTTTTTGCATTTTTTTTTGGCTGAAAGTCCAGAAAGGGTTTACAAAGGAAAGCAACACAGGTCTGTGGTCTCACAAAATTTCCCTTCCTTTTTCTCCCTCAGCACTGGTGGCGGGGTGTTCTTGAACGTCAGCGGTTTACCAGGCTCCGCTCCGCTGCTATTTTTCTACAAAGAGCAGCGCGAAAAATGCTGGAGACGAAGCACAAGAGCGCAGCTAGGATCCAGGCCCTTATCCGAGGAGTCATGGCAAGGAAGCACTTGAAAAAACTACGGGAATCTGCGCTAACGAATTCAGGTAAGAGACATTTGGTGAAACATTGAGACTTTTTTTTGCAAACTCTTGTATTGTTTGGCAAACATCTTGGTGCAATGTGGAATGGCTTTCTTTCATTGAGTTACAACTTTGAGTAACTACTTGCTCTATGACAGTTTCATGTTACTTATCGTTGACTGATTTCTTCTGTTGCTATCTATCACCAGGCCTTCTGGCGCGGTTACCGAGTCAGACGTGAAGTGTCATCTCTGAAGGTCAAAAGAGCCCGCAAGCGCATCAAGTCCGCCAATGCTGCAGCGACTGAATCAATGAAGCTTTGTAACCGCACCAGATCTGCTCTGGACTTTCTGTTGCAGTGTAAGAACATCAGTAGGATTGTGGGAGCGCTTGTTAATCTGGGTAAGTTAGAACGACGAGTACGTGTATCTAGTCCGCGATTCTGAGTCGAGTATTGAATGCTGTTAAGCCCGGGCCAAACGAGGATGAGAGTTGTTGAGAGTTGGCTCTCATGAGAGTTTTCTTCAGCTCTCATCGACTATCATGAAGCGTGGGCCAAACGAGAGAAAACTCTCAACGACTCCCATTGGGGGCCAAGAAAAATCTGAGCAGGTTCGAATTCGATGAGAGTGCATGAGAGTTCAGGCCAAACGCGAGTGAGAGTTTGAACATGAGAGAGTTTCGTGAGAGGTTGCTAAGCACATGACGTACCCTTATGACGAAAGCTGACGTGTAATGGTCGCAGTGCTCGTGTACTTCAATAACGATAAATCGAAGTTGGCTGTTGTCCCCCTATCATGAGAAGGAACCTATCCCCATCGTACCTCAATTAATGATATGCGTTTTTACCCTAAAGATCGTTTGGTTTCTCTTTTTTAAAATATTTTTAAACAAACGTTTTTAGCCTTGTAAATGGTAACTTCAAACTTTAAGCGAACATTATAAACACTGATATGCGATATTGCTAAAGTAAACATGTTCGAAAAACAGTGTCTATCAATGGCGATAGTATAATATCAATGGAGATGGTGAATATAGGAAATTGTTCATATATGTCTATCAATGGTATACAGTAGGTCAAAGGCCCTTCTTTATTTTGTCCTCCTCAGAGGTTGTCACTCGCCTATCCGAGGTGTGTTGTCAACAGGTAGTCAAAGATGGCGCGCTACCTGTGATCTTCAAAGTTATTAAGAAGTGTAACCGCAGTTTACCACACTTGGAAGTCATCAAGTATTCCATAACAATACTCTTTAACGTTGTCAAGGTGAGGAGTAATGTATGTTGGATTTTGATCATTTTTAACCAGTTCTGTAGTTTAGACGGCGATCTCCCTCTGAAATGCAGACTTTAGTGTTTGTATTTTTTCGAAACTGTAGTGCATGAAATGAGGAGACAAGTAACTAACTGCCTCGAAGCTACTGGTGACTTGCGGGAATGTCCTTTTTGCGGCGGTCGTGTCTGTCAGTTTCTATCGCATTCATCTGCGAATCCACAGGAACCGACTAAAGCACGCGGAAGATAACTAAGATAGGCTAACATTCGGCTACTACCTTAAACGAGATTCCTAACTTTCTTCTTCTCTCCCTTAGTACCCATCCGTGTATCGTGCTGTTTTCGAGGAACCGGATTCTGTCGACACCTTGGTTGAGCTGCTGGCGAATTTCAGAGACAAAACGTTTGTCTTCTCCAAAACGTGCTGCCTTCTTGTCGTGTTATGTCGGGACTCATCCATCGCACAGGAAATTCTCAACATGACAAAGATTGTAGAGGACATCAAAAGCGTCCATAATATAGCTGAGCGTAACCACAGACTGGAAGCGAAGCGAAACAAGATCAAATCCAAAGTAGACAAGAACACGTGCCAGTTAGCCCCGCCCACGCCTTTTAAGGGAAAGAAATCCAACTCGCTCAAATGGCAGCGACGCATGGACATGGTCCAGGATCCTTTGGAAGCTGTGAGACTGCTCGTGCGTAGACTGGGTCTAGTTGGACTCGACGAATAAGAACTCGATTCATTTTACTTTTAACGCCTCTGAAAGTTTTTATTGTTTTTACTAGACTTAACAGACAGTAAACCTATTCCTTTGTATATAGCCACTGTCAGTTTTGTTTTAACTCGTTTCAAATCGCGACAACGTTTCTTCATATTCGTATGTGATAAACGGCGACGTTTTTACGCGCCGTTATTTATATAATTTTTGTTCAACGCACGTTTTATTTTTAATTGTAAAATATTTTTAACAGAACAAGGATTTTTTTTACAAGAACACACCATTTAAGGCTACGTGTAAGCCGCAACAGTAATCTGCCTTGCAGTTAGTCTTCTGCAAAGTCGTTATTGGTGATTTAGTGACGACCTAAATAACGGCTGTACTGAGGAGACTACCTTGCAGTATACTGTAGTATAAATTATTATATTTTACAAGTAAATATTCCAAGATGGATAGGATATGTTTGAATTTTTAGTTTTAGTTTGAAGTTCAATATGCGCAAAGAAAACAACCGCAGAACTTAGTTATACATTGAATAACAGTTTTTCTGCAAATGTGATGTGTTTTCCGAAAGAAAACGAGATACATGGAAAGCAGAATAGTGAGGGATGTTTGCTAAGAACATTTGAAAGTAGTGTTTTGTATTCGTTAACTTGTTTAGTTCCCATCAAAGTTGATAAAGGGAAATGGTTATGAAGCCGAAAAGAGTTTGTTTTGTTCTACGTTTTTGTTCGCCGTTTTGGCCTTGACCGTGCACAAAACACAATAGCTTTGAGTTGTGTCCGAGCAACTAACCAATAGAAACGTGCCAGTTACGTATTCAACCATAGCGTGTGAGCGCAAAAGATTGCGCACGGTCGTGGACCTTCCATCATAAATCTTGGCATTTGTTTGCTCCTACATAGTTTTTATGTAAAATTTGTCGGACTTCATAGCCATTTCCCTCTATTAACCGTGTTCCCATTCAATGTTTCGTCAAGTGGAGTTTATATCACTCACGCTGTGCATGTGAATATTGCTCATATTTAGTTGTACTCGTTTATGATTCTGTAAATACATCAAGTACATTGAACAAGAGTAAAACAACATCAGCATGATCAAAAGATGTTTCTTCCTTTATTTTCTCAGCAAGATTCTTCGCCCTGAATTTTCAAATCTCATTTACCGTATTTATTCTCAAGTTCTATCAGTAATCCCTCTCCGTTTCCAGCATGAATTCCAATTCTATACAAGGAAATTTTCGAGGGTGCAAACAGTTTTACTGTGTGAATCAGAAAAGCGTGAACACTTTGATTTAAGCTTGGATTTTCCTTTGCCAAAAATTGGCCTATTTTTTTTCTTCTGTATTTATTTTACTGCTATTTCCGCAAAGCTTTTCTGCAGAAACAAAGTGTAAATTTGAGTTTCCTGACTATTCTTCTTGCGGTTTGATCATGTCAAAGTTAAATCAAAGTGTTCACGCTTTTTTGATTCACACAGTAATTTTTACATAAAGAATATAGACGCTATGATTAGTCGTTTACTGCGCTTTTCAATACCACGTGAACTCTGAAGTTCAACCCAACTAACGATTGTGTTTTTCGCTGCCGTCAATCATAATTACGACGACAACCAACGGACCTGAAAAAAATCAAAATGGATCGAAATCTACCAAAATATCAGAGTCCACGGACGTGACATTTTGAGCCCGTTGAAGTGAACTTCTGTTTCCTGAGATATCTGCTAAGATGATTGACAGCAGTGAAAAACGCAACGGTTGATTGAGCAGAGTTCATATGTTATTTGAAGGTGCAGTAATACGAACAATTTCGTAATTCTGTTTATTTCTCACACATTGTCTCAATAATCTAACAAAAACTGTATCCCGTGACTACTCCAGATGGCGGAAGCTTGCGTGACATACATAACGCTATCACTCCTCAAGCGAGTGTGCTGTGAAAGAGTTGATGACGTAATCGTCGTAATCTCCCGGATGTATTGACTCAGTCTTTCTTCAAAAGGAGGCAAACTTTGGACAAAAGACTGAGCTGTAGACACTGCTTGGCTATGACTTGTTGGTCATCTTTGTTTTGGTTTTCTTGGGCCTTTTGATGTCCTTTTCCTTTACTAATTTTGTTCCACTACTTGCTTTTATCTTTTTCGTCGGTTTACTCTTGTTTGTGTCCTGTTGGTAACAAATGAAACAGACACTAATGAAAACTCCCAAAATAAAATTCAAAACATTTTTAGCATAATTAAAAACTAAAATACACCGCGAGCAAACAAAAGAAAAACAGCGATCAGGCCTTGCCGTTCGATTTTTCTCGCGCCATTCTCCTTGCTTCTAGTCTCCTTCGCAGCCGTTATTTGGGTCGTCACGCAACGCTTCTCTGAAGAAGCGGCTACCTTTCTTCTCGCGACACAGAAACTTTGGAAAAGAGGCTACTCTACTCGAAGTCTAAGACAAACCTTGCCCAAGTTTCGAAAGTTTGAGTATTAAAAACATAGAGGCAGAGTGGCAACTCCATTTAATTCGATAGAAAACGCAAAATGCGATCGGCCGAGCACAATGACTAGCACGTGAAATGAAAAACGTTCCTCCAGGGGTAGTGACGAGGGGTGTTGACCCTAAATTTTAACTTCTAGTCCATGGATGTTGATTTTTTTTACCTTTAACGTCCTTTTTAAGCCATCTTGCTCTTTCATTTCATATGTATCCTCTTCATCTGATCGCAGAAACAGTCAAAACAAACAGTCATTACAACAAACAATTACCAATCAATGTATCAGGGCTTCCTGTGATCTAGTTTGATATGTTTTTGAGCTTCTCGTGATTCTTATAATCGTCAGTGGTAATTCTAGTTAATAATTAAAAGAAAGCCTACGGTACAATAGAAATAGCAACAAATAGTATAAACGCCTCTAAAGGGGAGGAGGGAACAAGTGGGAGGGGGAGACAAGGGGTTTTGAACTTCTCCCAATTCCCGCCACTTTGCGCTTTCCCTATTGCAAACAATTATGCCATGTTGCGAATTTTTTCCATTTTCCCGCCACCTTAAAATCCTGCTTCCCGCCCTCTCTTCTCCCCCTCCCGTAGACTTCCCACCCCTGTCCCCGCCCTCCCCCCCCCCCCCCACCCCTGTCCCCCCCCCCCCCCCCCCCCCCTCACCCTCTAGGTACAGCACTGCACCTTCTGATGAGAATTCTCCTCCAGAATCCCCATCGTCTTCTTCTTCTTTTTTCTCGCCAACTTCTTCTTCCTCGTGTTCGGAGTCTGATTCAAGGTCAGAAGGGACCCACATGTCTTCATCAGCATGCTCAGCTTCAAGCTTCTGCTGCTCACGATCTAACACAAGCAAAGAGCATTCAACATTGTTTAAACGTTTTGAAAATCAGAAATCTTTTACCAAGGTAAGTATGCCTTACGTTTCTCCAGAGCTTTTGTGAAGCGCTTGCCAGTGACGTGTCTTTGAATATGATGCGGAGCGTTGTTAATGTATTTCTTGGTTAATTGGCAATAAAGCTGATTCCTGTAGATCAAATGATAAAAACTATATCAGTTTACATTTTCTTTTACTTTGAACGAGCGAGCGAACGGACAGAAGGAGGGACGGACGGACGGACGGACGGACGGACGGACGGACGGACGGACGGACGGACGGACGGACGGACGGACGGACGGACGGACGGACGGACGGACGGACGGATCAACCAACCAACCAACAAACGTATGAAGAAACTTTGAAGTCTCTGGGTATTTAGTATTTCTACTGTTTGAAAAAACATTTAACACACAAAAAACATATTTGAAAGATAGGCGGGACCTTTTTTTTTTTTAATCTGTATTGTACTTCTATAGCCCCACCTACATGTATTTTTTCCATACAAACCCTCTCAATTTTCTACTGTTCAAGCTACCATAAAATCTTACAATATTAAACAATCATACAAAATGGTCTTGAAACTGGCATTCATGCAGACTTGCCTACAAGTCGAGCTCAGTGAGCGCAGAGCGCGATCGAAAGCTCGAGTGAGCGAGCGCGGAGTGCGAGCGAGAAGCGAGAAGGAACGACTTTAAGAAAGTCTAGCATTCATGTTATTCGTACTATAGCTGTAGATGAAAAAGTTACCTGACCAAGAAATGTAAAGTAATAATTTGATGTATTACCTCTTAGGCTTTTGACTTGGCACTAAGAACTCCTTGTATTCTTCATAGCCAGGGGATTTATCTGGAACTTCCTTAATCACTCTTTGATACTTCTTTCCTTTTATGTAGTTTTCAAGGTCCAAGAGTCTGGGCAGTAACTCATGTCCAGTTAACTTACATCTGACCTAATATGGTATGAAAGAGATTACTGCTGTTAGACCGAATAAAGAAAAAAAAATGTTTTCAGAAACTAACCCCTCCTTTTTAGAGAACTTAAATTTTCCAGGGTGGTCTTTTGGGAAACAACACCTTTATTTTTAGTGGCACGAAAACATAATTATCCTCCCAAATTAGCAAATGCCAACAACATTCACACTTGTTGCCGCCTAGCCAAAAAATATTTTTATCATAAATTTTCAAGTAACGTATTTTTAGATTCCTATTGTTAACTATCATAGTATTTTTTTTTAGCTTCTTAAATTTTAATGTAGTGATTTTTTAGATGCAAGGCCCCTTACCTAATACCTATTTGTTTTCTACCATCTTAGCCTTATTGTTACACACCCCTAGATGCAAGATATCCTGTAGCCTAATGGTTAACGCGTTGGACTCCAAATCAGGTTAGAGCACTAGCCGTGGCCATTCTGTTGTGTTCTTGGACAAGACACTGAACTCTCACAGTGCCTCTCTCCACCCAGGAGTTTATTTTTTTTTTTAATTTTTTTACCCAGGAGTATAAATGGGTACCAGCAAATTGTCAGGGCAACCTGACAAAAATGCCGAGGGGGTACCTGCAATTGACTAGCATCCCATCCAGGGGGAGTAGCGATACTCCTAGTCGATTCATGCCATGGAAACCGGAGTTAAGCACCAGCTTGATAAGCCACTTGGCTTATAGACAGACTTTAGCCTTTATAACCTAGATAACAAGCAGTCCCTGCTTTTAATCAAAGATTGTCACTTTCTATATATGATTCTGATGGGGATGTTTGTTGTACTTTCTTGCAGTTATAAAGCATGCTTTGTGTAACACTTAAGGTGTTCAATGTCAAACATTCATAAAAATTTAAATATGTGTATTCTTTAGTGTACTTTTAAATGCAGTACCCTTTAGTGAACATTAACGTAAAATATTAATCAAAACTCCTGAAATCCATTTTTGTGGTCCATTCAACCCGTTTCAGCATTCTATTGATAGATCAATCAAAGTTATGTTAAGAAGGGCCATTTCTGAGAAAACAACGTTCTTTGCTTAAGCGACCTGGTTGAGTTGAGCGAACCGTTTTCTCTTTACTGAAGGTGTTGTTCAAGCCGGCCAGCCAAGCACTAAAGATCTTTGTACATTTTGAAGAAACACACGTCATTGTAACATCTTTTTCATTCAAAGCAGGCTTATTGCAGCAGCTTGTTAGGGCCCAAACTGCCTTACATTTTGCATACAACACAAGTTGGAAAATCCTCTTATGACTTGTCGATTACCCGGTTTTTTTAATGCATGAGCTAATATATAATCAAGTGCTTTCTTGTCCAGGAACAACAAATAGAAACACTGAACACCAGCACAGAGTTGACTCTTTTAGAAACGGAAGTGTCTAGCTTTTTCCAACACAGACTATTAGCGATTCCGATTTATGCGCACAAGCTTTTTACAGTCCAATGCATCCAACCAAAGACAATATCATTAATTACAAGGATGCAGAATGACAGCATCAATGGTTTGTCTATAGGCTCCACCATGCGTCCTCTCCCCAGTCTCCCCCGGCTCGCTTCCCTCGCCCTTTTCTTTTTGTCCGATTTCCTCCAGGAGTAGTGAGAGTTGAATAAATTAAATTACACTATTATATTATGAATCAGAATGGAATTCTTACAAACCCCTGGTTCAACAAACGCGCAACCTTCTATAAACGGCAAGCGTGCCAGTGAAAATGGTAAATGTTTTATGAATCCGTCAGAATTTTAGAGAAATGCGAGATAACTACATCTAAAATACTTTGCACACCTTTTCTCTGTTCTGGTCATCTCTGAAAAGTTCAAAATGAGGATGCTTTGCGAGAAACTTTTTCACAGCCTTTCGGTCCGCCATCTTGGTTTATGCCTCGACCCGATAGCGAGGCTACTAGAAAAGAAACATTCATTCATTTATGGGGAGTAGTGGTGGGGAACATTTGTAACCATCTTTATTTCTTGTATCATAAAGATCTTATCTTATTATAGGTTCATTTTTTACTAATTTTAAAGGTTTCATCTTATTTGTCTTCAAAATTCAGACAAAAACCAACTGATAAACTTTTAGGAGGAGATTGAATCTAATGCATCTTCATCCCTACCCACCCTTCCAGAAAAAACATTTGGAGATAGACCATGATCACCATGGATCACCATAGCGAATAAACAATATGGCGGACGAAAACAGATTTTAATTTTTCCTTATATTCGTGTTCTTTTTCTCTGTTTTTAAAACCTTTTAGTCGGAAATAATTACATGATGCGTACAACATTGAATCATTATGGCTGATGATGGAAATTATTCGTTTTTCAACCACAATCTTCGGACGACTGCGATGAACCAATCTTTTGACCGCCCGAAGCTTCTTCAGCAAAGACAATCACAGTTAGCGGAAAACAGACTCGATTCATCGTCAAACGAAGCGGATGGGAGTAAAAAAGATACGCCGTCGTCAGTTAAGGAAGGAGATACTCAAAGCGTGGCTCAAAGCGTGAAATTTGTGCCACATCCTCCTTCTTCTCCTCGTTCAAACTCGCGCGTAGCGGCGTTAAATTCGAAAGGCGTTAAAAGAACTCGTCGCGAGTCACCAAGGACTTCTCCATCTGGCTCGGAAGATGAAAGGAGAAATCGTAAACATGTTGTGGTGCTGGATCCGTTACCTTTGAAGCGTAGTGGAAGTACGGGTAGTTTGGACAGCATTGGTTCCGGTGAATCTTTAGGTAGTCCTCGGAGTAAAAGTACAAATCGTAATCTTAAGGGGATCGAACCTTTGAAAGATATTGGTTCCGATAAGGAACTTATTAACAGCTTTAAATCTTACCAGAATAGTGCGAAAAATGAGGATTTGGGTAAGAAGATTTTGAAAAAGAATATTGTTCATCCCTTGAGAGTTGAACAGGAGAAAATCGAATCAAAAGAAGACATCTCTACACAGACAGAATCAACACCCATTAAATCTAATTCGGAGCAATCAACTCCATTAAATAATGAATCTCCAGCTGAAGACGAAGTTACGCTGTCATCGTCAAATGACAGTTTGACAAGTGTAAGCGACAGTGAAGAAAATTCAATAAGCAACAGTGATACAGAAGCTAAAATTCAAGGCAAAAGGGAAAGGGATCCTAATTCTACGTTACCTACCCTACCTGATCAACTTAATGACAGAACCCTCACATCAAATGCAACTGGTTTGTATGAGAATGTGCATCCGGGTGAAAGAGATATCCAGGCAGTCTTACCTGGTCAACATAATAACATAACTCTTGCAACAAATGCATCTGGTTTGTATGAGAGTATACGTCCGAATGAGAGAAGCCAAGATGACCTGCGGCATAACTCAACTTCTGATTTAAGGCAGCTCAGTAAGGCATTGGAGCAGGTGGCTACTGACGATGAAAGGTATGCGTCAGATACAGACATGTCGTTTAGATCAACGGGACAGGTATCAAGTTTCTCCACATCAACCTTGCTTCCACGTGTGTCCGCAAGAAGAGCACGGACAAGAAGTGGCAACTTTTTAAGGGAGGAAATGGAACGCTACTTCCCTGATCGACAAATTGGCGTATTTGTTGCTACCTGGAATATGCACGAGGAAAAGGTAAGATTGATTAGCGTATTCAAGCTGCTAGGGTCCTGAAAATGGACATTTCTTCTGCATGCAAGTAGCCTGCAGCACAGGCATTTTTTTTTGGTTGGGGATTGATGGTCTTGGAATAGCAAATCGTGGAGAGTTGGGATGAGTGAAAGAGGGTGGGTGAGGGGGCAGGGAAGGGAGGGATTTCTTCCCCCTCCCCCTCTCCCCTCACTCACTTTTCTGCCTGACTCCCACTCCCTTGTCCATTGTTTTGCACTAGTCTCAAACCTCCAATGTTTCCTAATCCAAGATGGCAGCTTATAAACACTTGATGGAATCATACATAGTACAATGCTCGCCCTAAATATGCATGTACTGCAGGTTGCTTCTTAGTGGAGGTGGTTATTGTACTTTCATAATGAATTCAAGTGATCTCCACTGAGTCTTGAATACAACTTAATTACATATATGTTGTAACAATATCATGTTGTGATGTCACCAATCTATTAAAGACTGGATTTTGAATTGCACATGCATGGCTGACTAAGTTGCTCCTGTTCCGTCCAAATCGTCTGTTCCTTATGTCTCCCATCGAGCTTGAGACACATGGTGGTAGCGGTGTAGCAAATGGACTCGCACACGTGAACCCCCCACACCCCTCTGGAATTTCCAGTTTAGCTTCATACTTTCCTTTAAAAAAATTGGTTTTGAGACCCCTGTCCGCCTTGCAATTTCCATTGACCTTCCTTGGGGTGGGTATGGATATTTTCTGGAACTTCACAGTGTAAGTTATAAATAAAATTATATGCAATTAAAACCCAGAAAAATCTGTAGCTTCAATTGGAATCCATGGTCTCCATGATAACAGGGGTGAAAACTGTAGATAATAAACACTGTTTTAGCAGTACCATGCGGTTTATATGATGGTCATCCCAAAAATTCTGAGTGTTCTCCCGCCTTTTTTGTCAAAAATATTATTATGTAATGTTATGTGCAATTTTCCTTTCTTAATAGGAAGTTCCTTTCTCCCTGGAAGACTTTTTAATACCAGATTCAACTGACTTCTTACAAGATCTTTATGTTATTGGCTTGCAAGAAAGTACATCTCTAAGGTATCTGCATTGTCTAGTTTTAGAACTTACATGTATGTATAAAATCAGTCACTGTCAGTGATAGTTGTCTGTCATAATTTTGTATCTGCTGTGATATAGAATTAGTGTGAATATTAAATATTCACACTAATTTTTATATCACAGCAAAGAGATAAAACCTTTTGGTTAAAAATACTTCCTTTTAATTTTCTTTTCTTTAATTTTCTTTTCTTTCTGACCTTTTCTGTCATCAACTTATATTTCTAAGTCTGACTGACTGGACATAATCCTCTTTGCTCCAGCCAGAGCAAGGACCTCCACTTTAGCTCTGCAGATTTTGTGCAGTCCATTTCACTTGATTGCATGACATCTCAATATCCTCATATTCTTGTTGGATCGTCCTCTTCCATGACTTCTTCGGTCTGCCCTTCCTTGAGGGTTCCACCCAAGGGACTGTCCGGTGATGTTGTATACCTGCCAACTTTTCCTAAGTCGACTGTGTGTGATTTTCGTATCCATATTACCCGAATTTCCGAAAAATTTCCGACGACTTCCGAACATTGCCGAAGATGTTCCGACGACTTCCGAACATTGACGAAGATTTTCCGACGACTTCGGAACATTGCCGAAGATTCCAGAAGATGTTCCGATGATTTCCGAAGGCTGTCGAATGTCGCGGTGCGAAGCTAAAAATCTCGGCGCCATCTTGCCAAGATCACGCTTATCTCAAACGCGACATTTAGCGCCGTTCATTGGACTATTTTGGGTGGAAATTGAATCCAATTTTTCACGTTAATGGTTAATGAACAAGAAGTCCGGAATTGTGAGTCAGGCGTGTGAAATTGTCATGTATGCGTGTGATCGATGTTTTCGATCCGCAGGCGTGTGACACACGCATAATGCGTGTGAGTTGGCAGGTATAATGTTGTTGGCAGGTTTCCTCTATTTTTTAGTCTAGATTTACATATATGCTGTTCAGATGCAGTGTAGATCAAGAGTATGCGGATTTGAAATATTTTAAAACAATTTTTACAGGAAAGAGTGGGAGATCTGTCTTCAAGAAACTCTTGGCCCATCCCATGTGTTGATGTACTCCTGTTCATTTGGATTGCTTCACTTGGCAGTGTTTATCAGGAGAGAACTTGTTTGGTTTTGTTCTGGTAAGTTGTTTTTCCAAATAAATAGTCTGTTATTGAACTAGCATGAGGTCCGTATTGGGGAATATTGGTCTCGTTCTTTTTTTTTGCAAGTTAATGGATTGAGTTGAAGGCAAGGTCCATAAACTTACAAAAAAAGAATGAGACCAATATTCCCCAAATATAAGGATCAAATAACAAGCTAGTTCAATAAAGTTTTGCGCCAAAGTTAAGCAGCTACTTGCATTTTTAAGGCCACATTCGTAAAAGTTTAACTAAACACACTAAAATTGTTTCTATAATTTATATTTTTTGTAGAAAACAGTTTTCTTCTGTTCATCAATGTTTCATAAAGGAATTCGGTGAAATTAATCTGTGAGCAGTCCATCTTTGCGGTCTGTGTTGCAAACTTCAGACCACTCAGGGGACCAATCAGAATGCTCCTAGTTTCATCATGGACCAATTTGCCATATAATAAATACTGGTAGTTTTCAGCTTATCAAATTATTGTGATAAGTCACGCTACTTAGCAACACCCTTGCCTAAAACCAAAAACATAGTCAATTCTTGAAAATCTTGTTCTCCTGAATGATATTATTGATAACTGATGCCAAGCTGTCTTTTAGTTAGTTTTTCTGCCATGCCGCTATATTTACTGGTAATATTAGAGCTCTATTTGTCTGACTAATTGACCAGTTTCCTTTCTTCTTATTTAAATAGCTGTGAGTGAAGATAGTGTATCCACCAGAGTGGGACACATGATTAAAACAAAGGTAAAATTGAAGTATACGTAAATGTCTCGTAATTTCTGTCTTAAGTTTGAACATGAACATCTATACATCTGATTTTTTTTTTTAGAAGAGGTATATATCCTCCTTTGGTCATTTTCTCAATAGAGGTTCAACTGCACAATGTATATATACAATATTTATAGTAGCAAATGTGTTATAATATCTAACATGATGTGTTTTTCTCTCACTAAAGGGAGCTTTGGCCGTTTCATTCAGCATATTTGGAACATCATTCCTCTTCATTGATTCCCACTTTACTTGTAAGTTTCCTTGTTTTGGACAATCAGGAACAAATGAACTAATGTTGACAAACCACTCAAAAAACTACCGCCAGTTGAAACTAAGCATGAAAATGTGTCATAAAAACATGACCTAAGTGGGTATCAAACATAACATGATTGGCCATCAAACTTTAAAGTTTGAATGTGCGTTAGATGAATGTTCGCACATGTAACTGTTGACCAGAAACAAGTTTGGTTTATAGACATGTTTTGCAATGTGAGAGTAAAATGGCTTTCCTAGAGCACTGATCCCGGCTAGTGCTCAAACATGTGCTAACTACACTTCCCACTCCCCTCCCAGTCACATCAGAATTTATTTGAATCAGTTTTATTCTCAGGCTTAGTTCTCTGCTTAGAAGCATTTAAAATTAAAATGGTACTCCCTAAAAGTTACACTTGCATTAATCCAAACACATTGTGTCCTATTTTATAGCTGATGAGGGCAAAGCTTTGGACCGTGTGGGTGATTACAAGACAATCTGCAAATCTCTGTCATTATCACCTGAGAATCAGCCTAACAGAAACGATGGTTAGTGCAGTTTAAAAAGTGTCTGCTGTTACACTCACTCACACATTTCACTTGATGTTTGCTAACCCAAGAGAAACTTTGGGAGAATTTAAAAGTCTATATAAATCTGAGTCACAGGCTAGGGTTTACATATTAAGTACTTTTGAATTCTCCCAAACTAATTATCTTGTATGTGCATCAGGCTATGTAACCAAAAACAGATGTTTTCTATTTCTTTTACAAATAAAACCAACAAAATGCAATGATATGTCATAACCTTGTTTACTTAATTGCCTCATGGAAAATAACTACACAACCAATCTCGTTCCCAGAGTCCTTGTTACCCTTGTCTAGCGGTGGAGCGGCCAACAAGGACCTCTGGGATAGAGTGATCCACCTGACTTGCGCAGTAAGACGAGAAGTCCAAGAATCTTGGCGTCCGTTAGTTGAAACATGGGGTCGAACACATGCGCACTAGAACCGGAAGTCCAAGAATCCTGTCATGGCGGATCGCTTCCCCCCAGAGCTCCTTGTTGGCTGCTCCACGAGAACTCTGGGAACAAGATTGCTACACAACTGACCAGACATGCATAATTTTATAATAAGATTTTGTAAATGCCAGCTAATGCCCTAGTTCATAAACTTTGTTATCCTCATCACCTGTCTGTTTGACTGTAGGAGAAATTAAAGATTAAATTCAATATACTCCCTTCATTGACTATTCCACAATAGCAACAAATTGTCACAACTGAAGAGGTTTGACAGCATTGTTTCCTTACATTATTACATAGCTTCTGTTGTGTGTTTTGTTGCAGAGTTAGATTTGACAGCTAATTTTGACCGAGTGTTTTGGTTGGGAGATTTCAACTTCAGGGTGAGTCTGGGCAGATCAGAAGTGGATGGAATGCTCAAGAAATATAAAGACCAGGAAAATCCCGAGTGTAAAGTGAGTATGCAGCACAGGTACCATAGATACAGTAGGTGCTTCTTTTTACCACAAAAACTGAGGACAATTGACCAGTCACGTTTCAGTCGTAACTGACCAATCAGCATACAGCAAAATACTAACTTGCAGTTTTGCATTCTCTCTGCTCAGTTTTGGAAGAAAATTGAGACAATCGCTGATTTTTTAATTTTTTTGTAGGATTTATTGGAAAAAGATCAGCTGCTAGACCTCATGGAACAAGGTGATTCATGATTTTATTGCATTGATTATCTCTTCCTTCTATACAATAATGGCCTTCTAGTTGACTTCTACTTGATAATTAAACTGAAGTATTTTGTTAATCTGATAACTTGTCATACTTGGAGTTGCCTATTTGGAGTTTTAAAGTTCGTTCATTACCTTCAGACATACATGTACATCTTTCTCACTGTTGTTTTCATCAAAAATTGGCTACTTCTCTTTGACACTAGTCTCTTTCCCAGCCGGTTTTTTTTGGTTGTCACACAACATTCCTCTGTGGAGAGGAACATTGAGTGGTGAACCAAATAACGGCCGAGAAAAGGACTACCTTGACACTTGCCCGAGTTAAACATATTTCTGTTTTTGTTATGACTTCCCCACCTCCTACTAACTTGGTGTTTGGTTGGTCAAGTAATGGTTAGGCTCGATTTTTAGCCGTTTTGGAGTCCGGGGTTGCAGGAACGTGGGAAAACAATCTTCTGGAAATCGAGCATAAGTAATGGTTAATAGCCAAGTGTACAAAGTGAAATGTCATAAATTAATCAGAAACTTTACGGGACGTGTTGCTTAACTGTGGATGCTTACATTTAAATTCAGGAAAAGTGTTTGTCGGATTCACTGAACCCCCAATAAAATTCTTACCAAGTTACAAGCATGACATACAGAGTGACAACTATGATTCGTCATCAAAAAACAGGACTCCTTCGTGGACGGTGAGTTAGTTTGATACATTTGACATGTTGTGATGTCATATAAATTTACAGACAATAGCACTGTTCTCTGCAGAAATGAGGTCATTTCTACACACAGTAGCTCGATGGTGTGACGTACCGGTAGTTCTCTAATTTAAAGTGGCCTCCAAAACGTGAACTAATAGACCAATTTCGATATATTAATATTCTAACTTGGCTCCGAGGCTTAGGGGAATAAAATAAAAGAAATCGACAATAAATCACATCGAGGTTGAGGATGAATAAATCATTTCTTTTGTTTTATTCCCCTAAGCCTCGGAGCCAAGTTAGAATATTAATATATCGAAATTGGTCTATTGTTTCTTTGTATTATTTTTCAGGACCGTGTTCTGTACCGCAGTAGAGATCCATTAAGTATCCAACCTCTTATCTACAGCAGTTGTGTTTCTGTCAAGACGTCTGATCACAGGTACAGTCGAACCTTCCGTAAGCGGACACCCTAGGTATCAGAAGAAGTGTCCGCTTAAGAGAGGTGTCCGCTTATGGGAGGTTACAAATGTAGTGTTTTTATGTAGCTGGGAACATGACCAAGTGTCCGCTTACGAGAGGTGTCCGCCATCGGGGGTGTCCGTTAGCAGAGGTTTGACTGTATATGGAAAAACTACCATGCTCTGTACATAGCTGAGCAAGTTCGATTTTCACGGTGGCACTGTCGCTGGCCCCTGGGAGTTTGTGGCCCGCTTCTTGAAACCCTTGTTCCCATTCCCCTAAATATGTTTTTCCATACTATATTTCAAAGTCTGATACATGGTCTCAGCTAACCAGGAATAGCTTCCGTTAACGTAAGCATTTGAGAAGGGTTTCAAATTCCTCGATTTTAATGGGAAAAATAAGTTTCTTTTAAAAACCGTACCCTATTCCAGATCAGCGTGGTCAAAATCTATACCCTATTTCAGAACAAAAAGGCCCCAAAACATATCCTATAAGTATTTCAGACCAAATACAGTCGAACCCCGATTAATAGTCAAAATCTATACCCTAAAGACCAAACCATACCCATTGGCGCCCCACACATACCTATATATCTTATATAAGGGAGTACACCCCCTACGTAAAGCATGATTGTGATGAAGTTGAACTGAAAAAACACATCTTGATCTTAGAAAGCCCACCAACAGTAGTTTAATTTTGTACAACAAAACTCGACAAATGGCAGGAACCCGTTAGAAAGTGAGGTTGACTAACGCTGGCGAGGATGCAAATATATTTCAATTTGGACAAAAGTAAAACCATTTGGCTCATGAAGTCTGGTACGGAATTTTTTGAAATTACTCAAAGTCCCCTTTTATCATCGGAGGGTACATTACTGCTTTTATACCAGATGACAATGCTGCTTATAGAGTGTCGAAAGTAATCGCTGAATTGCTAGCTTTGGTGTTGCTTTTCTACGCTCTGTGATTGGTTCAAAAAACTCGCGCCACCTACTCAACCAATCAGATGCAAAACCAAAACCAATCGCGACTTGGTCGCACGCGTTTTCCCGCGCTTACCGCCGGTTACGTGTATTTGCTTCGAGTTTTCATTGGTTTATTGCGTTGCTTGAGTTTGTTGTGATTGGCCATTGTTTTATGACGCTCAATTGAAAACCGCTCTATATTAGTTGTTACGTTTGTGCTTACGGCTGTCTCATTTCATTTCAGACCCGTGTTTGGCATTTATCAAGTCAAACTCAATCCTTGCGGTGAAAGGTAAGTTGCTTGACCAGACAGGCCACTGTAATAGCCCTTTTCACGGTTAACTTGTAATATTTGCATAACAATACACTTGGCGAGGCAATTTCGGGCACAAGCTGCAAAACATCGTGTCAAATGTAGTTTTAGTTTACGTTGTTTTTAGAAACAATTGTTTACGGTTGCATATTTAGTTCTTCTCGGTATTGAAACTATTTTTATGCTAACATAGTTTAAGGAGCTCAAGAAAATCACGATGTTTTACAGCTTGTGCCCGAAATTGCCTCGCTTCTATGTTTAGCTGTATTGTTATGCAAATATTTCAGGTTAACCGTGAAAAGGGCTATTAGAATATAAAGGCACTAGCAACTTCACCCACGCTTAACTCAATCAGAGCACACCATTTTGTTAGGTTCGATTAGGTGGATGAGATTTCTGAAGACACCAGTTTTTTTATCAAGTATAAAACTTTAGCAAATTATTTATTTTGATCAAAATATCAACAACACTGACTCGTAACATCGAATCCGTGAAACATTAGGACAGCACAATGGCATCAAATCGAATCAAATGTTTGTTGCATGTGGAAAGACGCAACAACAACTGACGTAGTAGGAAGGGACCAACCAGAATCTATAAGTGACGTTTACTGTGCATGAAAGTTGAATTTAAAGTATCCTAAATTTTCAGTCGCCTCCAATTGCACTGTCCGAGTCACTTTCTAGTTACGTTATAATAGACGAGTTTCATATTCTCGTTATTGAACTGGACATAGCTTGCAATGAAGGCTAATGCGAGGGAATCTTTTCAAATGCAAATGAAATGAAGCTGGTTTTAATAAGATTCCCCTGCATTAGCCTCCATTGCAAGCTAGTTCCAGTTCACTATACCGAGAATACGAAAATGGCCCATTGAAGAACATCTAACAATGGTGATTTCCTTTTCACACAATAGCATTCCTCTGACTGGAGGCCAGTACATCCGGGATGTTTATATAGAAGGTACAGAAAGTTGAAACATTTATATCACTACTCAGCCTAATTGCGGTTTACCTCTGTTTCAAAACGAGGTATTGTGAATGGTTTTGCACTAGGACTCAGAAGTAGCCCCTTCCATTCGGTGGAAATGGGTCGTTTTGACAAATAATCTCCGTCACAAAGTAATGTGAGCACTCGGTAGCGCTTCGAAAATTGACACGTCAACATGGCGTCATAAGCATACGTCAGCAACTCCTTTCAAGAAAATTGCAGGCTCAGTCAGTTCTCGGAGACTGGATCCCAACTGGAAAGGTTCTTATAGCTTGAACTGCACGCATGTGTGCCCTGTGAAATAAAACCTTTACCCGTGTCAGATCTACCACCTAAATTAAAACTAATTATTTTACTGATTTTGTTTTGAAACAGCCAATCGCAGGCGATCGCTTGGACCCAGGTCTGAGGGACAGAGTTCTGTGTGCGTCATCCTATGACAGCTGTCAACTCGGCCCCACATCCGGAAACACCTTCAACAAACCTGACTGGCACATCCGGGATATACCTCCGCGACACACAGGTTATCCAACCTCTACGACGACATTCAGGGTCTCCAACGTGCTGCTTTGGGAGCGGGAGAGAGATTATTTAAGAAAT
Source organism: Desmophyllum pertusum (assembly GCA_029204205.1). Lineage (NCBI taxonomy): Eukaryota > Metazoa > Cnidaria > Anthozoa > Scleractinia > Caryophylliidae > Desmophyllum > Desmophyllum pertusum. The sequence goes on along the minus strand of MU827779.1, from coordinate 1,408,868 downwards.
TGTATATAAATCGTTAGTAAATTTGTACCTCTGAATAATGATTTTCTAGCTTTCTGATTGGTTCCCTCCTCTATGGATCTGAGCCATTATCCTTAAGGTAATTCCTTAGTATTGCACTGCGCATCCTTTCTGCGCATCATTTCGCGCGTAATTAGCGCGCGCACATTAAAAACATGGCGGCTTTTTCATTATGGCTATGCTCGCCAGAGAAGTAAATGATCGTTTTCTCGTAAACGAGCGTGGTGACCTATCATTTTTTTTCGCATATTCAAGTCTAGTAATCATCTTCTTACTATACAAGGAGTATAGACCAATTCTCAGTGCAGAGAAATTATAATCACTGAAAACGGGAAAAAATACGTGTTTTTGTGATTTTGTAAGGAATTATGAGGTATTTTTAGTCGATTATATCTCTTTCGCGAGGCTGGTGACCTATTCTTTTTATTCTATATTTTGAAACATTACATCACAATGTTCAACTAGGAAAAGTTTCAGAAACTTCCCAGTGTAACTTCTATTTCGATGGAATAACCTTAAGTTGACCAAATATGGAAAAATGATGAATTTCTTGTACTTGTATATCCAACAAGGGCGAATGGATTAATTGTTTGATTAAAACGTCACTAGCTTTATGTTAAACTTCGGTATTACTTTTTAAAAATGTATAAATCGACTGAGTGATTTTTCAGTTCAATCTAAATGAAGCATGATTTGTATGAAAACGGCGGCAAAAACTGCTGGCGCGGTCTGCCAGTTCAGTGAATGAAAAGAGAGCAAAACAGAATATTAATCTTCGCTCTGTGCCTTCTAAAGTTTCGTATATTCTGGAAAATTGTGCAAATGGTTTAGCTTAAAATGGGAAGATCAGAAATAATTGTGGAACTGGACATTATATTCATTTTACAAGTTGAATGAACGGCTGAACGGGTTGTTTTCGGAGAGCAAATCGTGCACGATCGACTACAGAATTAATTGTGTTGAAACCAGCGAAACCGAGCCAGTTAAAATCACGTTCACTGAAGTAAAAAGCAAGGAAAGCGTCAATATCTACATGGATGGAGAGAAAAGAGTGATCTTCGAAGATAATTTCACTGTGAAGTCGTCCTCGATTGTACCATCACCAACGCTTGACGATCGACTGCGATATTTATGCTTTCTCGTTCCCGATATTTATTGTGCTGATTTTGAAAGCTTACTCCAGCTGGAATTGACAAGCCTCTTCGAAATACAAGGTAACAATACAGAATAGGTTAAGCTTAAAATTGTAGTGTAAACAGGTTTTCATTCAGTTTAAATGTGTGCAGATTTGTATTGGTTTCAGTTCGGGACTTCCGTAACAAAAGTTGTTTCAGGCTTCCTTCAGTGCTCGTTCAGTTGCATTTGTTGCACATTTGTAGGCATGTATTTTTCTTGGAGCGGAAATAAATTTGTTTTGCATCTTCCGGTTATTTGAGTGTTTGAAAATTTACTAAAACAGTTATTCTTTTCGGACTTGCCGGATATGAGCTGATTATAACCAACTCGGCGAAGCGCCTCGTTGGTTATATATATCAGCTCATATCCGGCGCGTCCTCGAAGAATAACTGTTAAATATACTTTATTGCGTTGTACATATTGTGAAATGCGTAACAGTGAGCAACGTATGACTAATGTGGGGTCCTTGTTGCTTCTTTATTTAAACCTGCTTAAACTTTGTCTTTATTTCTAAAAAGAAAGTTACATATTCATATATAGACTCGTTCATGTCAAATAATTCAAAGAGATTACTTTGATCTTGTAGAAATTTTACTTTTCAATTGTTTTAAGTTACAAAAGAAATAGCATATTTTACAATGACTGAAATTTCTCAAGCTCTCATTGGCTAATGGTTATCCCAAATGTTGTATTTATTTAAAGCTACATCGAAATTAATTTTCGGTATTTATAATAAGAATTACTATTTAAAATGTTATCTTGCTTTTGTTGCTTTAAGAGATGAATTCTTGGATTCGTGTAGAGCAATATGATAAATAAACCAATCTGTTATTGTCGCCATCAAGGACCTTTCATGCATGCAGAATTGAATCTTTTTAGTCTTTTTCGCAAATCCTTTTGGTGTAACGTTATGAAACTGAGGTTAACTTAACGTTAAGACAGTTCTTATTTCCTATCAGCCACTTGTATCGAACTACTCAACATGTAGGTCGTGATAACCATTTCTTGCTGCTATCAGTTTGACTAGCATGTATTAACACTGATGTACCGAAGAGAAAAAAAAAACGTTGCGTTCAAGGTAGCAACACAACGCGTAAAAAAAAACTGATGTAAAAAAAAAATTACAAAAAACAATAAAAAGAGAAATCCGCCTGGAACTTCACGTTTTGTTATTTCTATTGTTCCATCATTTTCTCCACCTTGCCTTACCAGAGTCGTTCCGTGCAGAAATATTATTTTCACGAGAAATATGACCACCACACAGAGCAGAGCACACACAAAAAAAAGAACTGAAGAATGAAAATGTGAACTGTTATGGAAAACTGAAGTAAAGACAAGTTGAGAAACCGGTTCAGTTTACCTCTTTGTACAAGTACACGAAGAACTTTCGAAGCTTCTTATCCAATCAGAAACTGGTACGAGTATTCGAAACTATGACGTCAATGCCCAGTTTCCCGGCTCTATGCAATGCGCCTGCAGTACATCATGATGAATATAAACTCTTCCTTCTTGGCAGTCAGACATAAATAAGTTATAAATGCTGTAAATAGTTATATTTGTCACTTTAATTATATCTTTGTAATATCGACTAGAGCCTTATCTGTATGATATTTTATTTCCTCTCTTTGTAACTGCACTGTGGTAGTGGCCAACTCGAAAGCTTTGCTCCTTTGGCCACTACACACTTCCCCTTAAAAAATGTTATTTCATACTTGCTCTGTCCTTTTTCTTTTTTTCCTTCTTCTTATGATTGCAATAATTTATTGTAATCGAAATAAGTGTGAATAAAAATGAATTGAATTGAATTGAATGGTAGTTGTATTCAACATTCAACAAATTCAAAATGGAAGAGAATGTATTCAGGTCGATTCTAGAGGTATTATTAGAGTGGAAGGTTTGAGACAAGGAATTGGCAGAAGGTACACTCGAATGACTTTCCTTCTCCACCATTTTGAATTTGTAATGTTGAATACAGCTACTATGATGGGAATTGCCAACCTCTTCGAAAACTGCAACCTCGTTCCCTGGAAGAGAAAGGGCCCTGGGAACGAGGTTGCGAAAACTGCGGGTTTAATGAATCCGGAGAAGCGTGGGCTCATTTTCTCGAACAGCGGCTGGTAATCGAGCCTATGAATCTTCGAATATGATGAGTATCTCGACCCATTGCTGCTGTCTTGTGGCCACAACAGGAGTAGGAACAAGACAAACTATTAGCCACTTTAGAAACTAGAAGCAACGGCCTCGTTCCCAGTGCTATCCGCGTGGCCGTGTGGCGCCCCCGACAAGGGGCGCCATGCGGATAGCCCTGGGGACGAGGTTGAACTAGAAGCAATCTGGGGCAGGTCGCATCTCGCAGTCGCTTGTGGGACCGTTACTGGGAGGCGCGCCCAATAACGGTCCCACAAGCAACTGCGAGATTCCACTCGCCCCAGATTGCTTCTCAATTCTAACAATAAAAATACTGAGACCAGGAATTTTTCAACAAAATGACAACTTGTGATAGACAACAGCATATTTTTTGGATGAAACTCTCGGAGTTTCAAATGAAAGTTATTTTCCATTCTTGGGCAAATGTAATTTTCGCGGTTTATTTGCAAAATTATTGTAATGTTTAATATACAAATTGGTTTATGTCGCACATTAATAGTTGTGACAGTTCGGTGCGACTTTCTTATATTTACATGAAATAATTAAATACAGATCTCAAGTAGATCGTGAAAATAGACTGGAAGAGGAATACAACACTTGCCGGATAACCCGATAAGACATATTACAAACAATGTTCTAACAAGCATCTGCAAAGATAAGCATTTAGACATTAATGCCCAACAAATAATTGACCAGTCCATTTGAGTCAATCGTCCGTGCACTTGTTTATCACTCTTGACCTAACTGCCAGTTTGTTTCACTTCATTGAGTACTTGGCGAAAGCTTTCGTTCCTTCGCTGACGGCGTGCTTTGCCAGCTCACCAGGAACAATCAAACGAACACTGGCCTGTATGTCCCTTGATGTGAGTGTACGTCGCTTGACGTACTTGGCAAGCTTCCCGGCCTCGATCGCTATCCTCTCAAAAAGATCGTTTACGAACGAGTTCATGATAATCATAGCTTTCTTGGTGATGGCGATGTCCGGATGAACTTGTTTCAGCACCTTACAGATGAACCTGCCATAGGAATCGTACTGTTTCTTTGGCTTGCGATTCTTCTTCTGACTGACCGGACTTACGTTCTGTTTGGCCGGCTTGGCCGGCTTGGCCGCCTCTGTCAGTGTGCTGTTATCTTTACCTGCGGCTTTTCGTCCTTTAGGTGGCATGTTTTTTCTTTCAATCTGTGACTTTTAGAATTCACTTGGTGACTAAACTCAGTGATCGTACAGATCTGAAACTGACTTGACAAACTAACGCGTCTACTGTTAGCCAGTTCGTTATGAATCATTCAAATGCCATGCATTGTGCGGTGACAAGAAGCGTAGCAAGAATGTTACAGTATATGTTTTAACAGTAGAATGCACGTTTTTCATGCTTCATTTTGATTGGCCGTGCGAGAAAATAGTTTCTAATAAACCTGGTTCACTGACACTTACGACGCAAGCATATATCATGCAACATACACAGACGCAGTAACGTGTTGATCATTAGTTTAGTTTGTTAGGACAAATGCTGCTAATGAGATCAACACGTTACTGCGTTTGCGTATGTTGCTTGCGCTTATGCTTGCGTCCAGTCCCCCGTTCCACACGAGCAAGTTTTCCTTGACAAGTTTTCACTTGACAATTTTTCTCTGCTCGTGTGTAAAGAGAAATTTGGCAATTGTTTCCTTGTCAAGTGTCCTTGTTCAAAATTGCCAAATTGCGAAACTTGTTCGTGTGAACGATGCAACAAGGAAAATATGACAAGGAATCCCTGGAGCTCAGCGGCCTTTTATCTTGCCTTGCTCGCGACCTGGGTCCTATCAAAGACGATAAACTTGCTCGTGTGGAACGGCCTTGGCTTAAGGTGGCTCGATGTAGTTTTTCTTTAGCGTTGGGACGAGAGTTTTGAAAACAAAAATGCGATCAGAAAGCAAACTTCGATACTACACCATAATGATGAAACTTTTTGCGGTAGGGCTCCGTTTTCAAATGTGTCAACTCTGGACAGCGTTTTCAAATGTATGCGTTTTCGATGAAAACGATCAGCGTTTTCGATCGTTGTAGTGTGGACGACAGGCGAAAACGCATCGAAAAGTATACGTTTTCAAACGAAAACGCATTAGTGTGGAGGATTTGTTTAAATAACGAGACAATTTCTCTATCGTTTGTTAGCGCTAAGTGTTGCGTGATGCGTACAAGAGTTTATATAGTTTAGAAGTTTATTCGCGTTGTAACTTAGTTCCCAACGATCCCACAGCCAGTAAATAACTCGATTTCTGAAAGAAATCGGGAAAAATACCAGCTTTGAAAATACTATGGCTAGAATTTATTGATCAGTTAAACCTTCAATAAAAATATAATCAAATCTTGCATCAGCAGAGTAGACTGAATATACACATCTCTAATTCTCCTACACAACGAAAAATGGCAAGTCATAAGATTTATATACAGAACCTTCATCTACTGAATCAACTAACGGAGATACACGGAAATAGTTTTATTGTATCTATTTTATTGTCAGTATTTATATGTAATTTCATAAATCCATGATGCAAACTAATGTTCTCGTAGTACAATTCGTAATTATTTCTTTTGAATCCTACAATCTAAATTTCAATATTATTATGTTAATGTATTTTTTCTATGTACAATTTTACAAGTTTTGAAGCGAATACAATATACAGTGTTACTTGTATCACATTAGAGAACAAAGACTACTCACTCTCGTTTTCAATTTGCGAATGGTCAACGAGGCGTAATTGTTTTAGTATAAATTTTCCTTATCATATGGCTGGCTCTATGAGCGGGCAAGGTGAAGCAAATCCTGTGCTGTGATTGGCTACCCGCGCGGTCAAGATGGAGCCATCTTGACCGCGCGCGGGATTGCCCGCTCTGTTCCCGCAAGAAGACTATTTTCCCCGCGTCCTTCTAGTCATATAATAAATCCTTTATTGACCAAGCTTGTTCGGTCAAGATGGCGGGATATTGGCCTCGTTCTTTTTTTGCATGTTTATGGACCTCGACTCGGTCCATAAATACGCAAAAAAAGAACTTGGCTCGCCATCTTGACCTCCCGCTTGACCAATAACCCATATTTATTCAGTGTTGTTCTATCATAGAAAAACACATTTTAAAAGCGATGAATTATGACAACTCGCGCACGAGAGTTGATTATCGGCGAATAGTCACGATGGTTAGCCAATCACAATCACGGATTCACAATAGACCACGGCTAGTTTCTACTAAATAGCCCATAGGAAACGCTTGCTCTGATTGGCCGAATGCAGTGTTCTATAACAACCAAACGCTGAAATATTTTCTATAGGGGTATTCTCTATATGAAAGAAAATATATTTTTCTGTGTACGGACAAAATCCAGCCCTCCCTCCGGCGAAAGCATAGAGGTTTGACTGAAAATGACTCCCGCTATTGCGGACTTCAAACTACGTCCCGAGGGTGTCCCGCTATAACGAGAGTTTACTGTAGCGGGAGAAACATTCGTGAAACCGAACACTATGGAGAACAGTCGAGTGAAACAGCGAGCAGTTTATGCCATTGGCGGGGCTTTTTCTTGTTCTCCCAGGACATCCACTCGTGGCCGTTTTCTATTTCTTTTTTTATGAAATAAAGCCGACAAAATGCAATGGTACGTCATAACCATGTTACAAAGCCTCGTGTAAAACGACAACGCAACCAATCAGAGCGCGCGTTTTATGATCAAAATTTTACACAATTCTAAGTTGATACATCCACGCTGACTTGTTACTCAGCATCTGAGCGCAGTCCAGACATGGCTTTTTTTAATTCAAGATTTTGTCCTTCGGATTTTGGGTACTTTGCCTGGTTTTTCGTAGCCCTCTCAATACTAGCAGAGCTTCGCCGCTTGCCCTTTTCTTTTTGCCCTACCCCCCTCCCCCCCCCCCCCCCCCCCACTGACCATAGGCATCTCAATACTTATGTCTTCATGGACAACAGCTGTTCCACCGCCGAATGCGATTTCGGTCTCAAACGTCTCGTTCCGTAAAATTCCAGCACGTTCTTAAACATGTCTGTATATTTAGAGTAGTCCATTCCTGATGCGCCCGTTGAGCTCTCTGCGGCTCGAGTGCTGCACGAGTCTTTCTGTTGAGGGAAGTCAGCGAGCTGCCGCGTAATGATAACTGCGAAGACTGACCGAACGGACAGTGGAATCCTCGAAGAGCCCGGGCATTTGCGCTGTGTTGTTCCTTCCCTTTGCTGATACTTCCCAGTTCATTGTCTCGGTTTTTCACCCACGCATCGCACTTTTCGACCGGAGAGCACCGGGCACCAGTCGCCTGAGACAAGGTTTTGCTGTCAGCTCGTAGAGTGGTCGATGAGCCTCCTAATTCCGCTCGCTTGACCACCAAGTTCGCAGATGACCGTCTTTCTTGCAGTGGGTTATAATCTTCGCTCTGAAACAAAGTTAGGTTCGTTTACTTAAAAAAAGGAAAACAGGCAGCAAGGCATTGGAAAAACTAACTTGAACAGATAACTGCCAATCTGGCTTTTTTCCGCGATCGCTTTTCTTTTAATTCGCCCCCCCCCCCCCCCCCCCCCTTTGAAAGACTTCCTCTGTTTACCCTCCTTTTATTGACGTCAGTTGTTGAATCAAAACCAATGTTGTCCGGCACCTTGCAATCAGCAGATTAGGCCCTCCTTTCCCTTGTTTTTGTTACCTCCCTCCCCTTTCTTCTCTGCCTCGTTTTCCCTGGGAAAGTAGTCACAGGGAACCAAATTTCATGGTCAAGGTGACCGCGGAAGGACACCTTTTCATATTGGTGTACACAAAGGGTGGGAAAGGGGTTACTGTAGACATTGTACAGGACATGTGCAATCTTGTGCCATACCGGGACTGTATGAAACATAAATTTAACGCTAACTGTAGATGATGACACCCAGTTTTACAGTTCAGGCAGTGCCACATCGTACAACAGATACTGATCTAATGAAAGAGAATGAGATCTTCGCAATTTATATACTCTACTTTAAAAGTTGAAAGGAAAGCCTGAAAAAAAGTCAGGCTCCAACGGGATTCAAAACCCATGACCTTTGTGATTCCAATGCAAAAGTTCTACCACTGAGCTATGAAGCCACTGGGAGCTGGTCAATTGTGAGTTCTATTTATATCCGTCAAGAGATGAATGATGATGAATATATGAAATAAATCATGTGAACTGCGGTGGAAAGAACGAAAGAGAATGAGATACTGACCTGTTTGTTGGAGTGGACCAAATGACTGACGTCACCAGTTCCCTGTGACGTTATCTCAAGAGTTGCATCAATATGCGTTTGACTCCTGAAAAAGAAACCCCAGCTGATGCATTGCCTCTCCTGGCCTGCGAACGCAGACGGATTGCGAAAAAAATCCGTCTGCGTTCATAGCGGGTTACTGTCAGGAGCCCTGTAATAGGCTCCTGGTTACTGTATATGACTTGGGATTATCATCGGATATTCTCAGTTTTTGCATCACGTGGTATGTTTAGACCAATCGCGCGCGAAAGTGATAGAGATTGCGTTACTATATTAAAGTCTAAATTGGTATTTTACTGTAAGTAAGGATACGGAGAATTATTCGGACTAAAAAATCTATCAAGACATTTTCACATATATTTTACCAAACAGCGAGTACCCCAGACTTCTAAGTACTGTAACATCTTTCAACAAACACTTCTTAACTTTGATTTCGTCATAAATTTTCCGCATTTTCTTCGATCCACCACGTTCTGCACGTTCGATGCCAACCCGGGACAAAATATAATAAGATCATTTTAACAAAGCCTAATCATTTTTATTTCCTAACGAGAGGTGTACTTTACGAGTCATTTGCTATAAGTGCGTTAGCATAACCAATTACGAAAATTCAATAATTAAATTTTTCTGTTATGTTAGTTTAATAGCGCGTTGCGTAGGAGCTGTTTGCCCGCGTGTTTAGATAAATCAACATTGTGGTCGCGTGTTTGTTAGTTGTAAATTACATGGAGTTGTCGATTTCATGTCAATAAAAAGCTTACCATTGGGTTCCTTTCGCGTTCGTTATTTTTCTGCTACCAATAGTCGGTCGCCACTGAAGCTTCCTTCCGTGAAATTGTCCCGACATTGGCAAATTAGCTGGCCGACTCAATCCTTTTGATGAGACAACAATGAGCGGCTTAACCGCATTGTCATCTTGGGCTGTTTGTGCCTCTTTCATGCTTACAACACTAGGGACATTCTTCGACGTTAGCTTTTCTGAATGATCGACGTTTTTGCCCAAATCTACACAGCTATCGGACGCTCTGCGTCTGTCCATTCTTGTTGGTTAGCTCTTTCAAGGCAGCTTCCTGTCGGCTAGTCTTTTCATTCCTGTACGCTTCGATGTATCTGCCCGTTTGTAGGAAATGTTTGAACTCGACCAAGTCCTCTCGATTTCTGTTAAACTGGCGAGAAACGGTCCTTCGCGGAGTGCTTGATCGTAGTTCTTTTGAGTCTTTTACAACGGGCGCGGATCGACGACAGAACGGTTTGTTTTCGTTTTGAGCTGCAGTGCGGTCTACAATCCACCCATTTAATTGGGGTTCGATTGAACTCAAAACATCACTCGATTCGTCCAGTGTGCGAGAAAATTCTTCAAGCGACAAAACAAGACTGTCGATCCCTTGTACATCGTCATCATCATCATCATCCAAAGTGGAAAGCGACATTTCCAGATATCGAATCAAAGTGTATTGATTCGGACAATAGTGCAATTTACCTACGCTGCCATAGTCGAGTCAATTATTGTGGCAAATTGCTAAATCAAGCATTAATAGATTTGTTTCCATGGCAATGAAGTCAGAAGAATGTTTACCGGGGTCATTAGTCAGAGACTGCATAATCGATTTCTGACAAAAGATGTTTACAATAAGTTTGTACTGTTACATGTAAAAATATTTTTTCAACCTGGGACAGGCGGTTTGCGAAGTTACTTTGCGGAGTTACTTACGTTACGAGCGCGAGGCAAGTGCAAAAGGAAAGAAGAGCGGATTCCATTGCATTCTCGCAGGCTATATTCTCCTGACTCGGAACCGGAAATATTAAAACCCGTGACTTTTGCAGCAGAGTATTCGAGAAGCTGCCTCGTAGAGCTTTCTTTTGCTTCGTCGCGCAAAAAGCTACTGAAAAGAAATGTCTGATCAATCACCTCTATGTTAAGGGACCGTCTGTTTTTCAACCTTTTTCAGTAGATAAAGTATCATAAGAAGTCCTTTTCAGGACCGCGAACACTCAGATGAACTACTGTGGTTCAATCGGTTACTGTATATGGAGGGGGGTGAATAGGTTTGCGGATCGGTGGATTTGGCCCAAAAATTCGTTCGGATTACGGATTCAATGGATAATTTCCACGGATTTGCGGATCCTGCAGATGCAGTGGATTACGGATTGTTGCAATTTGTAGGACCGGATTTTGCATTTTGCTTATTATATTGTTCGGATCGTGGATTTCATCCTTCCTTATCAGTCAGGCTTCTCCGTAGCAAATATGACTTTCTTCAGAAGACGTAACATTTTTGGAGTAATAAAAAAATAGTAAGAGTGACTTGACTCTGAAGATGACTTCCGCTCAGGTTGTCGAAACGTCAGTCACCACAACAGCCCTTTTCAGGACTACACTCAGCCAGATGATCATTCTAGAATAACGGCTACTGATACTCCTGCAACCATTTACTATCAACAATAAATCGCAAGTCATGTTTGCCTTATTGAGAAAAAAATTCAGTCCCGCATTTGTAAAAACATAAAATTTAACTCTAATATTATTTCAAGAATCTAGCCGCAAATTGTATCTATGGTAATGAGTAAAATGAGTAAAAATGAGTAAAATGAGTAAAATGAGTAAAAATGAGTAAAATGAGTAAAAATGAGTAAAATGAGTAAAATGAGTAAAATGAGTAAAATGAGTAAAAATGAGTAAAATGAGTAAAATGAGTAAAATGAGTAAAACGAGCAAAATGAGCAAAATATATATCTAAGTTCGTGATGGGAATATCAAATTTAGAAATTTCTAAACAACAAAAATCCACCTCAATTATTGTCAACTTTTTGGGATAATCTTGTTCTGTTTTTTATTTTTTATAGTTAGCGCAAAATAATTGTGACAAACTCATAGCAACTAAAAAACTTCAAGTGATCCTCAAATTGCTGGAAAGCGCATTTCCGAGGGCTTAGGTTTTAAAATTTCAAATTTCCCAGGAGAGCATGCCCGCGAACCTCCCTAGAAACTCCCGCCTGCGGTGGTTGCCGCCCAACTTTCGGCAGTCATTTTCTCGTCCTTCGTTAACATCATACACAGCGTTTGAGCCTGAAAGTTCGCGGATTCGGATTATAGCAAACATATTTGCGGATTGACGGATTTGGCCAAAAATTATAGCGGATTAGCGGATTCGCATACCCCTATTCACCCCCCTCTATATGGGGCTTGTTTCTTTTTTGTATGCCGGAGACTAAAAGCCAAAGACTAAAACAGTTGGCTGTAATTATGTATAAAATCCATAATAATCTTTCCCCATTGTATTTTAGGCGGATTTTTACCAATATTTCAAATGTACACACACACAATCTTAGAAACTCTGAGTCAAATTGTTACATTCCCAGACCGAGAACTGAATATGCCAAAGGTAGCTTACACTATAGGGGATCTGTTCTGTGGAACAAGATCCCCTCAGAGATCAGACAGCGGCCCAATTTGAACGATTTTAAAACCTCTTTGCATAGGAAAGATTATAAAGAAATAATGACCATTTAAGTTTTTATAGCATTTTATTCTTACATGTAATTTAGTAGTTCTATAGTTAAAACTTTTGGTTTAATGTAGTTAATGTTAATCACGACTCTTAGGAAGACCATAACATTGTATGATAGGATATTCGTGAGTAAATAAAGATTGATGATGATGATGATGAGTATTAATCAGTATGTGACACCAATCGAGGTCCCTACACCGCTTTCAGGTATATACATGTAAAGACACACACGTGACTCAACTTAGTGCTTCGCTAGACTTTCTCAAAGTCCGTTTTTCGCGTTTTGGTGATTTTGTCAAAGAAGTCGACTTGTGGCAAGTCTAGAGGAGTGGGGGTGGGGGTATGATGGTCCCTCCTTTTTGAAGGTACAGTTAGATTGGCTTACATGACATATTGTTCGAAAAACAAATATGGCGACCGTGGCGCGAAGATTTCTAACGCGATCAATACGGTCCTCGATCCTAAAAGTATTCAATCTTAATGCAACGATTCACACGAGGGTAGCGCTTGCTTCAACTCATGAAGATCCTCTGGTGGGTAATTTGTCTGTTTTGTGCGTACGGAAGTCGGAACTTTTATTATTTTAATAAAAAAGCTAAGCCCGGCCAAGGAGCCAATCCTGGGCAGAGATGGCGCAGACTCCCTTATGAAAGTTTTAGGGGTTAAGAAATTCCTTCAGGGCTTAAATTTGGATGGGGGCACGAAACATTTTTGCCCACAGAGGAAGTGGGGGCTGGGGTACCCTGCCCCCCCCCCCCCCCCCCCCAGAGGAACTAGTGTGGTCTTAGAATTGGCACATTTTACTGTTGGGGGGTGTAAATGAATTTGTGACACACCCACAAGACAATTTAGGGCTTCCTTTCAAAATTTCCGACAAATTATCACCCCATCACTTTAATATGGGAGACCCCTCTGGGAGAGATAGCAGCTGTAGTATGTAGAGCAGCTTGGAGATGGCGGGCAGAAACTGATGCCAAAATTTCTCAGTGTTTCTACACTAAAAGAGATGGACATTCCAGTCAAGTCAAATTGATCACATGCTGGTATATGCCAAAGACTATGATTGTTACACCACATGCTTTTTAGCTTGCATAGCAGTCGTTTCCTTTCTGAGAGCGTGGGAGGCGCACGAAAGCGAAAAAAACGAAAAGAAGAAAAGAGCGAAAAGAGCTCTTTTCGCTTTCGCGCGCCTCCCACACTCTTGGAAAGGAAACGACTGACATGCTTTTGAATAGCTCATTCTGTTCTGTGCTGAGTTACTATCATGAACAGGTGCGGATCCAGACCGGCTTACACCGTTTTATGGAAATCGGTCAAATTTTCCAAATGACTCAAAATCGAGGGAAATGTAATTTTACAGAGTGAAAAATCTAAAAACATTTGCCTCTTTTTTTCCATAGATTCGGTGCTCAGACTCTAGTAAACCGGTCAAGTTTTTTCCTGGATCTGCACCTGATGAACGAATAGTGTATCCAAAAAGTTGGTTTCCTGTACACACCCAGACACACTTCCAGATAGCTAAATATTAACTGGGATCCCTCACAAGTTGAATGTCGCAGTGTGATCTGTGTATCTTTTTTAATAAATAAAAATATTTTAACAGGAGGCTCCTCTCGCTGGGGTGGTGTCCAGGGAGGTCCTGAATTAAATTAAATAATATAAGAAAAAAGAAAAAAAATTCTGTTTTTGTAGGGCATCACTGGAACAGGTAAATCATTGGAACAGCATCAGAAGCAACAAATGGCTCGTGGTCTTCCTAAAAAATGGCCTATAGCTGGTGTCAAGCATGTGATAGTAGTGGCGTCTGGCAAGGGAGGGGTGGGCAAGTCTACAACTTCAGGTATATGATACGTCCCAAGATCAGCAAGTACATTCTCCTTATCAGGCTGATTGCCATATATTTTGTATTTAAAAGTCGCCTTGGAAGAATATAGTTTTTACATCACACATGATCAGGTCCTTCATTCTTATGCCCTGTTTGTTTAAATTTGGCATGACTGAGTTGAAAGAGAGTGGAAGGGGGACAGGGGGGTGGGAACCCGGAAGTAAAGGGGTGGGAAGTCAACTAGGGGCGGGAGAAGAGAGGGTGGGAAGCAGGATTCCCAAGGTGGCATGAACCAGGAGAAATAAGAAAAAAATTTGCAACATTGTGTAATATTTTGCGATAGAAAAAGCAGGCGGAAACACAATGGAAGGAGTGGGAACTGGGAGTAAAGGTACGGGAAACGGGAAGATAAACCCCCCCCCTGTCCCCGCCAAAGTCTGAAAGATAACTTATAGATTGATCACAGCTGTGGACGAACTCTAGCACGTCTATTAATAGTATGTTTTGATTTTAATAACTTGAACCAGTTGAAGTGAAGGTGCTTCAATCATCTCAGATACTGATTTTCCTGGTGTTGATTTTTCCAGTGAACTTGGCTTTGGGAATGCTAGCAAGCAAGCAGGTTTGTAGTACATGTAACTTTAATTAATTAAAATCTACAGTGTTGAACTGTGCAGGAGATCTAGATATTTAGTCTTGTGTACATACTGTAAATGTCTGAAAATTAGCTGGGTCTTTTAATTAATTATTTTAAATTTTGTTATAGACCTGAATATTGTAAGGTATGTGATCAATAATATAATTTTTCTTTGTGTCATGTTTAATTTGGGTTATTTTGTGTTGATTATTATGTAAAGTGCCATTGAACCTACATGTATGGGAAATGGTGCTATGTAAATACTTTATTTCTTATAATTATTCTTTATGATTTAGTCACTGCGCATTGGACTTCTTGATGCTGATGTATATGGACCGTCCATACCAAAGATGATGAATTTAAAAGGACAACCAGAGCTGACAAAACGTTAGTTATTGATCAATATGTAATACAAGATGAGAGAGAGGGAGGGTGGAGAGGGAATGGTTAGCTAGTATAGAGCTGCAACTTGCCTTAATTGAGTCTTGGGGTCTTTAATAGTTGAAAGCTTGAAATCAGAATTTATTAGAATTAATAAATTCCAGAAAGTCGGTATAACTACCCAGGCAATGTCGAGCGTATTAAATTGACATAGTTACATGTTACTTTTAGTGAGGAAAGAAATTAAAGTTATACGTCTGGTATATATGCATGTTAAATATTATTAAAAATAATAAATAAACAGACTGAATACAGTTACTTACTACAATAAATAAATATTTTTTTTGGTTTTGATAGAAAACCAGATGAAGCCTTTGGTTAATTTTGGAGTGCCTTGGTAAGGATGCTTCTTTATATAAATCCACTTTATATTATAGGTAAACGTTTTCTCTTTTTTGTACCTAAAAACTGCCCAATGTGTGGGTTGCTCTGTAATTTGGTTGGTTGTCTCACATTCAAGTTATCTGACTTTCTCCTCCCATAAGCAGATAACTATCCAAAGCTGACACTGACAATCTTGCACAAACAGTTACCAAGTTATTTTTTTTAAATAAATATACATTTCATTTTCGTAACCTCCCATACGAAGCGGATCAACAACTCTTTCAGTTAGTCATTTATATACATTTATGTATTTAGGGAAAATAAATTTCTAACTAAAGGGTGACGTGTCTGCTAAATGGCAGTTGAACTGTATATGGAGGGATAAGACTTGCTTCTTTGCAGATTAAGTGGGGGTGGGGGTGGGAAACCTGGGAGTAAAGGAGGCAAGAAGTCTACAGTTGACGGGAGAAGAGAGGGCGGGAAGTGGGACTCCCAAGGTGGCGGGAACCTGGAGAAATATAGGGAATTTTTTTTGCAACATTGCATATTTTGCAATATAAATAGCACAATGGAAGGAGCGGGAACCGGGAGTACAAGGTACAGGAAGTGGAAAGTTCAGACCGCTCTGCCCCCTCCCCCCCCCTTCCTCCCACAATTAAGGCACTGAGAAATTTTGACATTAGTTTCCTTGGAAAATAAGTCAAATTAGTATTATTAAATTATGATTTCCCTTTATTAATTTATATAATTTTGTTCTTTTTAATACCAATAAAAAATAGTTATTGTCAGACGCACTTTTTTGGTAACTTCTCAGTTTTGTGTCGGCAGTATGTCCATGGGGTTTCTTGTGGAGGAAGGTGCACCAATTGTTTGGAGAGGATTAATGGTAAGTTAGTGAGTATGGAACTTTCAGCCCTGACAAAACAGAGTCACAAGGCATTGCAAGGATCTTTGTCCAGACAAAGTCAAGTTTCCAATAAATATATTGTTATTGTCCAAGCAAGAAACAGTGTGAGCAGTCACGATTACTCTGAAAATTGTCATACCAGCTTAGCACAATGAAGATTTGTCATGTTGCTTACTTTAAAAACTTCAGGACGAAACTGTCTCAGGGACATGATTTTGCCATTAACAAGTATTTGCTCCCCCGACTGGGAGGTGCTGACCCACAGTTGAGACATATGTTGTGATTATCTTCTGATATAATTTCTCCTACTGTCACTTTCATGTAGACTGAAACCTTCTGTACTCATAACAGGTCATGTCTGCTGTTGAAAAGCTCTTGCGGCAAGTGGCATGGGGAGAGCTAGATATCCTTGTGATTGACATGCCTCCCGGGACAGGAGACACCCAGCTGTCCATCTCACAGTTAATTCCCATCTCAGGTCAGCGTTTAGTATTTGTCTGGTTGTAGTGAAAAGCCATCTCAGTCGTGTAAACAAACTCGGCCCTCAGTCTCTTCTATCAGATCACTCAAATTTCCACTCTGTTTTCCAGATTTACTAAGTAAACGCCTTTCTCACGGGATGTTAAGAGATACTTTGTCATTAATCAAATCAACATTCAATATTCAAATGGAAATTATGGTTGAATGATTGCATTATTCAGTCAAACTTTTGAAACTTGAATTAAAAAATTGAAGCCGCTCTAAATTAATGCAAGTATTTAGACACAATGCTTGAACAGCTGTTTTGACTGAAAAATTTACCAATAATGATTACTGCACAGGTGCTGTGATAGTAACCACCCCTCAAGATATCGCACTGCTCGATGCTCGTAGAGGAGTAGAAATGTTCAGAAAGGTTAATGTACCGGTAAGAATACAGCAAATACGAACATACTTCATATATTATAATTAATATTTTAAAACATAACATTTTGGCTAATAACCGTGATTGGATGGCCAGCTGTTTTGCAATGAGACTTCATGTATGCATAGTTAGTATGTAACATGGTTATGACACCATGTTACAAAAGAAATATCAAAGGGCCGCTTCATTGTTACATAAGCAGTGTTCTCAGTTGAACCCATAATACCTGTTATGGCTGTGAAACAAGTGCTTTGTTCAAGGTCTGTTGGTCACATGCCCCTTTTTATGCCAGCCCTGTGTACCAAAATGCATCAGCTGATAAAAACGTTATTGAGAACCCTGCATAATCCACTGCAAACACTCAAATGAGTTTGGCAGATTGAAAGTTTTTGTGTAAACACACAATTTTATTTGCATCAGACTGCATGCCGGTACAGTGATTTAACCAACATTAAGGGGACACACTCAGGACAAGTGTCCCCTTATAGAGTTGCCCCTTTAATAATAGAGGTAATAGACTAAAAAGACTATATGTTCACGTTAATTTTGCTGGGACAATAGTTTGTGTCCCCTTAATGGAGGTACCGGTGTGCCAAAGTAGAGGTTCCACTGCATTTCTTTTCGAAGCATTCACTGCTTTGTGTTTCTCTTAAGGTCCTTGGATTAGTTCAAAATATGAGCCACTATGTATGTCCCAAGTGTGACCATAAAGCCTTCCTATTTGGACAAGATGGAGCCAGAAATGTTGCCAAGGAAATGGACTTAGAGCTCCTAGGTATGTAATGCAGTACGTGTATAACCAATAGGCAATTGGCATAATTAACAACAATAACATTATTATCCTGCGAAATCACGCCTGATACTTAGCCAACAAGGCTGCAATGTTGGAATAGTAAAACAATTATCCTGCTCGATCAATAATAATACAATTATTGTATTATTATTGATCGAGCAGGATAATTGTTTTATTATTCAACAAATTGTCAATGAGGCTAGATAAACTGTGATGTGCAATCTCAAACTCAGCAGCGCTTTGCAAGATGTTCAACAAGTCTTTTTGAGCATGTAGGTTCAAGAAATTCCAGACTGACGTGAACTTATAAGACATCCATGTAGTATGTTACATTAGTTAGTCACTTCACTTTGTTCCTAGGTGATATTCCCCTCCATATCGACATACGAGAAACATCAGATGCAGGAAAACCCATTGTAGTTTCTCAACCAGACAGTCCTCAGGTAATTTGTAAGAAAATTAAAGTCTTGATTTCAAAGTATAATTCTCCTTTTTGATCATAATAATGTTATGACTATAATATCCCAGGCCTACATGTTCAATGTTAGACACTTTTACAGTTGTATTTGGTAATGTAAACTTTGTGCATTTATACACAAGCAGGTCATATCTGATCTGCATGTGGTACATTCACCTATTGACATCATCACAGCTAATTAATTGAATTAACTTCAATCCAAACATATTTAATTTGTTTAATCTGTAATTTGATCTGTAATTTGTGTAAAGATGTTGAAAGGCCAAAATAATTTAATTTAATAATTTAAGGATGCAGATGAGATTATTTAAGACGATAGGCCTTGGGATGATTTTATTAGCTAAAATACTGATAACCGTGGGCTTTAAAGCATTAAAAAAATAATTGAACTTGTAGTTATTCATTTTATCTTATGTACTTTAAACAGACTACTGCCTACAAAGCAATTGCCAGCCGCATCTTGGAGAAACTTCCCCATACAGAGATCCATTTCCTTTAAAAGAACCTGCAAGTTGATAGTAACAATCTACTAGTGGGACACGCAGTTCAATGATGGAACACATAGTCACATGATCCAATTCTGATGGTGTGGCTTGGCTACAGTTGAAGATCAAATTTGATGCAACAACTTTGGCCTGGTGTCACTGTGGGTGCAAACACGAGACAGCCTGTACACTGTATAAAAAGCAAATGAATGCTGACCACCGTCTGGTGCGAGCCCAGATGTGACTGTGGGTGGACACTGACAGCAGTTGAAATGATGCAAGGAGAAGATCTGCCGATTTTGGAAAATTGTTATGCCAGCTTAGTGCAACGAGAGGATAAATTATGTCATGTTGCTTAGCAACTTTGGGACAGAAATTGTGGGCTCAGTCCTGTCTCAGAAACTGGATTTTGCCATCAACTGGTACTGTTTCAATTTCTTGTAATGTTAGAATTTCATCTTTTCAAAGAATGCTCAACTTATTTTTAAGTGCACAATCTAGTATAAAATTTGATTATATTTTAACAAGGTACCACAGGAAGTTCTAATAATGGTTGAAACTGTATAAGGGTTGCGATAAAAATTATTTATTTCATAGAAATGGAATATTGATGTCCTGAAGAGAACCCTGAGAGGTTGAAAGTTCTAGACAAGCCAGCGAACTTTTTCATGCTCCGAACTGTTGTAATATATAAATCTAGAAGAAAAGGAATACAATCTCATTGCTCAAATTATGTTTCCAATAATTGAGCGAGATTACTATGAGGAATAAAAGAAGAAACAAATGGCTACTTGACGTATATAATTAATTTTTTCTACATGAAAACATGGAGGAGGCAAAAAGCTTGTCAACACACAATCACAAACAATAATCTTTAGTTACAGAACTGATATTAAATTATTGACATGTAATGTATGGTGTAATAGAGATGAAGAAGATTGTATTGTTGTTTTTTTATAACTGTCAAGGTAGTTTATACACCAATTTGTAAAATGGCTAACCACCTGGGCCCAGTTGTTCAAAGTGTGGATAACGCTATCCAACGGATAAATCACTATCCAGTGGATAACGGTGTTAGCAAAACCAAACACACTATCCACTGGGTAGTGACTTAATAAATAGTGTTATCCACCATTTGAACAACCAGGGACTGGTGTGAGTGGTATTAGAGCAAGGCTACCCAGTCCTTGTCAAAAAAAGGTTTGCCTTGAACAAAAACTGACTAAAATCATTTCTGTACAACTTGCCTTGGGTGGTTGAACATTTCTCTTACTTTTGACAAGAACAAACATGGTGTGTTATACTCCAACATTATGAGAAAAAAGCTTATTATTTACAAGGCTTATCAATAAAGAAAGACTAACACTGCTCACTGTCTAATGATAAAAACATTTCACATTTTTGAGAAAGCATTGTATTTCACTATACAGTTGAAAGTGTTGCTTTGTATAGCTGAAGTTCCCATAAGCAGACACCCTTGGGAAGCAGAAAAAGTGAACATTCACAACAACAATAACAACATCCTCTCCTCCACAACTGGAGCTGGCCGCTTACAGGAATGAATGTGTAAATACAGAGTGTGTTTGAGCTACATGTAGATAGACTACAAGCAGTCCCTCATTTTTCTCAGGGACTGAGTGGGCTCAAGTTCAAACAGGGATTTATCAAGGTGGCTGTAAGTAGAGCTGTCCGCTTACGAGAGTGTCCACTCTGAGAGCTTCAACTCTACATGTATGTCTACTTGGGCTTGGTTTCGGCATCAGACACTCGGCGAATATAAATGGCATCCGCTGGGTGTCTAGCAAAGCAAAAAAAAAATCTATGTTAGTCATAGTTAATGTTTGATTGGGCGGTCCAAGAGCTTTCAAACCTAAGCAGTAAACATAATTTAAAATTCTATGAATGCATATATGGATGCATAAGACTATCATTTTATTTTTAAGGGGAGGAGGGGGAAGGATCAATTACCTACAAACAATTCCTGCACACAGGAAAAGTGGTTAATGCACAACGAACCAAAGGGGAAAAAATTCCTAAAGGTGGGAAAAAGTTATTGCTAAAATCTAGGTGAAAAAAATTATTGCTGAGAAAGATTGCCCCCTAGTTAAAGTTCTGGTCCACTTGCAGTTTGTTTGCAGCCAATTTAAATGAGATACATGTAGCATGGATAATGTAAAATAATGCATATAAACAACAGTGTAAGCTGTCAACAGTTGCTAAGAACAATGAAAGCATATTTATTTTGTGCAGAAGGCAATGCCATTACTTACTCCTTCTCATCCTCCTCGTACATGTATGAAGCAGCTATAGCCAGCAGGCTGCCGTCATTACTGAAGCTAAGTGATGAGATACTGGTTGGGTAACGATGAAACTGAAAATTGAACCAAGTTAAACATCAGTATGTTAATTAATTTAACCACAGGGCTCAGAGAAGTCAAATTTGACACTACCAGTAAAATCATGCATACACTAAAGCCTATTAAATTTCTCACTTATTTGTCTATATATATAATATGCAGAATAATACTTGTCTATCCAGCCCTTCGGTTCCATACTGATGAGGCTAAACAGTCGCAATGGATGCACAAGGGAAAAAGTTGTACTATGAAATAATTTTATTTATCTTATACCTGGCAAAGTCGCTTTTTGTTAAAGCCATCCCAAATGTTCACAAAACCGTCTGATCCACCAGTGGCAAATGTGTTGTGTCTAAAATCATTTGATTAACATGGAACAATTCAAATTATTGCATCAGAACAAGTGTCAAATTTAAATTGTTTATAAAGTCAGATATTATTTATACAGTCAAACGTCCTGTAAGTGGACACCCTTGGGGCCTAAAAAAGTGTCCGCTTAAGAGAGGTGTCCGTTTATGGGAGGTTAAAAATGTAGTGTTTGTATGTAGCTGAGGACATGACTACACTGTAAGTGTCCGCTTACGAGAGGTTAGTGGAGGTTCGACTGTAGTAAAACGATTCATGGAACATTTTTATCCTTGCATCTTCACATTCATCAGCATCAACTGACTTGACCAGCCACTTGATGCAGAAAGATTGAAAACAAGCGGAGAAATCAACTAAAAAACCTTGAGCAACTCAAACATCGTTTTACAGGTGAAGGAGATGACCACAGGTGCCTAAAATCACCTACTGCCGGCAGAAAAGGAAAACCCTGAGTAATTAACTGCTATCCAGGGGAAGTACTAGCAATACCTCTACTTGCTTCATGCTACAGAAACTGGAGTTAAGTGCTGCCTGGCACTGATAATTGCTAACATTTGGTGGCCTGAAAAAATCTGCAATAAGGAGCTTTGGAAGCGAGCAAAACAAGAACCCGTTGGTAGTCAGAATCTAAGGAGAAAATGGGAAATATACCCTACCGAAAGCACCAAACATCTGCAAGTCCCTGACTTGGAACCCCCAGGGGAAGAGGAAGAGAGGGCGTCCCCGAAACATCTGGAGACGGAACACTGTTGCTGAGCTAAAGATAATAGGTTCCACCTGGAAGGATGTTGAGTAGACAATCCAAGCTCATGTTTGCTGGCAAGGTGTTGTCGACGGCCTATGCTCCTCTTGGAGCGACGGGCCTTAGTAACTGTAAGTCTCCAATTCCTAAAATTGCAACTGGCTACGGTACTTTAATAATTATTATTTACTTACATATTATGGAAGGATATAGCATTGACAGGATATATATTCTCCATTCCTTCTTCCTTGATACGATGACACTTGAAGGCATATTTCCTTTTCTGAATTTCTGGGCTCGGGTCAAAATACTCCACAGCTACTCTACCCTCAATGGAGCTTAACACATAGCCTGTGACATGAAATCAAGTAAGCATGTGCAGTGTTTACAGATAAAGAGAGGGGTATCAGGTCAAAAACTAGCCTCCTATGCAGACTTTCTTTGCGCTCGTCGCACGCTCCTCTCCCACGTGGGGGAGGAGAGATTGCGTGACAAGCCCAAGGTCTGCGTAGGAGGCTAGTCAAAAACCTGACATGGTTGGCTACTTGACCCAACAAATTAAATGGAAAACTTCTGCCTACTATTTGGTGAGGGCCATATCTATTGACCTGTTTGCAATTCCTCATTGACAACTTGCCTTTACAGTGAAGAGCACCCTACCGTTGCCACTCGAATAAGTTTTTTTTTGGGACAACTTTCTGATGGCTTCCATTTAAACTAGCAAATCAAATTTCAAGAATCTCCGTCTCTCATAGTTCTTGCATTTTTGATTGGCCAGTTGAAACGAAAGCCATCAGAAAGTTGTAAAACATTAATCAAAACCTTTGTAGAGTGGCAATTACTAGAAGCAGGGCTTTTTATGTCTGAGAAATATAGGGGGGGGGGGGGGGAGGAGGGGGGATATTTTAAGGGGAACATTAATTTTTTCATTTGTAGAGGCTTATTTTTGTGCCAGTCAAATAAATTACTAAGTGTGTAGTAACCGCCGCCTGGTTAGCTCAGTTGGTTGGGTGCCAGACTGCAGAGCGGGAGGTCGTGGGTTCAAATCCCGGCCAGACCAACAACCAGGGTCTTAAACTTGTCTCATACATCTCTTCATACCAAATTAGTAGGGGACGTTAAAGAACCCACATCACTGTTCGAAAAGAGTAGGGGACGTAGTCCCCGGTGTTGTGGTCTGGCCTGTTCGCATGTATTCATGGGTGGGGTGAGATCATGAATGGACTGATAGCAGCTGCCACAGGCGCCTTTACAAGCTGATGTTCGATCTCACCCCTGAGTTAAATTGTAAAGCGCACTTGGATATACTATATAGAAATGCGCTATATAAATGTCATTACCATTACCATTAAGTCAAAGTGATACAATGTAGGAATTGTACAATATTGTGTTACCTTGTTTATTTTGGGAAGGTGCGGATGCATCTTGTTTGGTATTTTAAACTAGATTCTCTTCTTTGTTGCACATATGCCTTCAAAATAATATTTTTGCACCACAGTTGAAGATAAAAGCTCCATGGACTAACAAACAACTTTGAAATGAATACATGTACATTGTACATCTAATATTAATTTTTGATGATTGTAACCACTAAACATTTAATTGTGAGATCATATAACAGTAGACTACCTTCAGTTGTAACATGATACAAAAATGTAAATACATACCCCTTATTCGATGGTTTAACATATAATGCACACGGATATTTTTGCGAGTTGCGTAGTATTTTTCCGAGTCCCGTAGGGGTGAGGAAAAATGCGAGCAATGAGCAAAATGTCCGCTCGTATTATATGTTAAACCATCGAATAAGGGATTTATTATTCTTCTGCAAAATTTCCCAACTATTATGCTATTTTCCATATTCGCTCTGTTCAACTAGTCAATACCGTCTCATATTTTACGTGTTCTCTTGACCTTATATGGTGAAATGACGTAATAGTAGAATAATAAAGTATTTGATTTTCCTTTTGTTTTAAGGTTACCGTATACCTTCAAAGGACAGAATTGGTCCAAAAACACGTTTCCACTTAGATATGTAGTTTACATGATGACCTTTCATATAAAGAAAATTCTATGGAAATCCGATAATTATTAACGGAGAAATACAGTGCGAGAGACTTAACCGGAAGTAAGGTGTGAGTGGAATGTGAATACTTCTCCCGCTGTTTTCTCGAAATCTATTTCGGGCCGATAGAGGCGTCTTTAAAGAGTTACAACTCCGAAGGGAATTTGAGCGATTGACCTCAAATTTGGACAGTATCTAGATTAACATATAAACAACAAAAACGTGTCGGGGAATTTTTTATTTCGCAAATCTTTTTCGTTGGGAGCCGTTTTCCGCGCGATCACTACATATTTTTTTCGCCCTATTTAGAAAATGCCTCTCTATCTTTTCACTGCAATTGAATATGGGGAATCCCCGACACGTTTTTTTAGCGCTTTGGGTCCGGAAACCCGAGAACAAATCAAATTAGCGAAATATATAATTCGCGCAGAGTTGTAGCTTTCAAAAGCTGATTCGGACCCTTGTATTTAGACATCGCGAAAAATTCGACAATTCCATTTTATTACATAATGGTTAGTATATTTAGATAGCCAGCTCTATAAGCTTTAATTTGATATAGGGTTTTAGGTATCTGGAGTTTAATCCGGACGCTCTACATTTTTTAGACTTGAGACACCCCTGAAGGTAACACGGTAACCTTAAGAAGCAAACAGTTTTTCTTTTCCAAACATCCAACATACAAAACACTGAAATGATATTTGTTAATTAAAGTGCTCTTACCATGTTCCTAAGATCCCAAACCATTACACGTCGTCCTGCCTATAATACAACAACAAACATAAATCCTCCATTCTCTATTTTCCAATCCCCCATAATACACTTTGTTTGCCCCCCAATTTTGCATAAACTGTTTCAAATGCTCTTGGGAGGACTACATAATTCCCAAGAGCATTTGAAAACAATAGTTTATGCAAAATTTGGGGGGCAAACAAAGTGTATTATGGGGGATTGGAGATAGAGAATTTAACTACAATAATTTATATAAAACTCTCTCTTTTTAAGCTCACTTTCTCTAAAATGTCCTCCACAATTAAATAATTACTCTCTTGAAATCAAACAAATTACAGTTCATGTGGTTCCAGAAAATATCCATACCCACCCCATGGAAGGTTGTTAGAAATTCCAAGGGGTTTGGGGGTCCCAAAAGCCAAAATTTTTTTAAACGAAAGTATGAAGCTAAAACTGGAAATTCCAAGGGGGTAGGTGGGTGGGGTTCAAAGCAAAAACCTTTCGTGGGGGAGGTATGGATATTTTCTGGAACCACACAATGTATAAAACAACATAAAGTTGGTAATATGACAGTCATAAAGCAAGTCCTTACTGTGCCAACGACAAGACGTTCGTCAGATGATGCCATTGTGTAAATCTAAAACAATCAAGAGACAGGCATGAGCTTAAGGGATAAAACAAAAAAGTTTGGATGACAAACAAACTGCTAGTAATTAATTGAAAAAAATATGATAATTTTAAACATGTGTTTCCTTTTTTGAATGTACATAAGTATGCAACTTAACCTGCAAACGCAGACAGATTTCGGCCGTTGTTTCGCACATGAAACAACAGTCGGAAATATGTCTATGTTTGCAAACTTTATGCAACTGAGCATTGGTATATAATCAAGGTAGATTTACAGCCAGGAGTAGTTTTTATGATTCTACAAGGATTACACTCATCAGACCTTTTCAGGCTGCTCATGTTTTCCAGTGCATTGATTTGACCTTGGATCCCACAGCTTAACAAACTTGTCCCAGCTGCCAGTCACAACTAAACCTAGTTTAACAAATAGAATTCAAATGTCAAACTGCTAGAGAAATCCAAGAATTGTTTTGTAGTACTTCAAAATTAAAGCTGCAGATGAAAGACATGTTAACAGGCAACAGAAATTGCCTGTCACCTGCAGAAAAGGAAAATCCTAAACTGAATTAAAAACCAGTCTGTATTGAATTAAAATATTGTACACCTTATTGCATATGAATAATTATTAGTAGCTGTGTTGTATTAAATAAATAACTTAATATTGTACAAATAAAAATAAATACATGTACCAACGAATTATAATAATAGATAACTGGATATTTAAATAAATGTTGTTTTTTTGGAACTCAGAGATTAGTAAAAATTTATCTAAGAAAAGCGACAATTTCAAAAGTTTCTAAAAGTTGTTGTTGTTGTTAGTAGCCTGGAACAGATTTATGCAATACAAAACACCAGTGAAAATAAATTGAGGTATAATGATAATTATTTACTAATGGGGTGGTGGAGTTATCTTCAACATTAATATCATTCAATTTGGCACAGTTATAGGGGTAACTTTCTTGTTTTTTTCCATTACTACATGGATCTGCAATAACTATTATTGATTGAATGATATGAGGCACACACATCTTTACTCAAATTGAAAAATAAAATAAATAAATAATCATACCAGATTGGGGGCAGTATTCCACGCATTTTATTGCTTCGTCATGCATGCCTACAACCTGTTCAGCTGAAGTATTGAGGTCCACGCTAAAGAAAATAATTAGACAACATTATCACACTAACATTGAATTTGAGAGAATACATCTTCCAACACTACCAGAGCTGGTTGGTAGCATTAAGCCGACTAGGAGTATTGCTACTCCCCCAGGATGGTATGCTAGTTTATTGAAGGTTCCAGGTAACATACTGCCATTGTGTCTCCCACCAGAAGCAACTAGTTCCCAAATATTTCGCTGCGCATGGGCTTTCAATCAATCTTATTATAGGAAACTATGGAGTGTCAGTTTCAGTTTCTTGAGTATTATAGTAGCGTGTAATAAAGTTAATGCCTGTAGGGTCTCTGATTGGTTGTAACTTGTGTGAGTAAATTCAAACCAAGCAACAACCAGAGATCGATTGTTTCGATTCGACGACTGTCTGTTGCGTGGTAGAAGAACCAAAACAAATGTTTAATCAGGCTACTTTCGTTACTGCGTCTTTCAATAACATGCGAATTCTGCTCAATCATTACATTTTCCGCTGTCGCCACTCATCATAGTGAATGTGGCCACATCTGTGGGTTGTGATTGGTACATGCAGGTTTTCTTTTTTCCAGGGTCCATTGGTTGTCGTCATAATAATTATGTTGTCAATCTGCTGTCAATCATAATTATTATGATTGACAGCAGTGAAAAAACGCAATTGTTAGGAGCAACTTCAGAATACCCGGCCACTTCATTTACATGTGTCGGCACGCTTTAAGAACGAGGCATAACACAATAGATTCTATTCTTATGAAATGACATGTAAATAAGTGGCCGGGTATTCTGAAGTTTAACTAAAGTAAGGAAATCCTGCTACTGAGTCAACTTACACTTTGAGCGTATTGTCAAGTCCTCCACTGAATGTATGCACACCATCTTGAAAACAACAGTCTAGTACTGCATAAGAGTGGTTATACTTAAGGCGCATATTGTTGTTCTGAACATCATAGAGTCTGACGGACTGTTGAAAGATTAGCAAAAGTGAAAACATACAAATAACCGTGGATAAATGACTTCTTGTCGCGAGTCACTCACTTACAGTGTTCAGCAAAGAGACTGATAAGTGATAATCAATACTTTCCACGAGTAAAAATTCAGAGAAAAGATGCTCACCGTATCCCATGATGACACCACTAAAAATGAAGCCGAGGTTGGGCTGAATTTGACGGACGAAATCCCATCGGAAGGTGGTTGTTCCAGCTGAAATTCGTTGGGTCCGTCCGCCATTTTGTAAAATGTGCGCGCTTTCTGTACGACCACAATGGATTGTGGGAATGTTCCTAGTCCCTCTCGCCAAATATGAGACGACATGCGGGGACTGGGCATCCTCGGAGACCCAGGGGTTTAGAAGTCTTGATGACGAAAAGAACCCCTGGGGAGGATGTCTTACCACACGAGTTCTGAGAGGTAATTTGCATACTGGCTCCTGATTGGGCGCGGAAAAAATCCTTTGTATTTTTCCGCTCAATCAGCGACCGAGAAACTTCGAGTACTTTTCGTGCCTTTAACACGGAGAGCAGTTTGCTCGCCATATTTGTTTTGCCCGTTCGCAAGACTTTGCTCTCAACGAAAAGCTTCGGTAAAAATTTCCTGAAACCCTACGAAATCACGCCGGACTTCGCAATGGATTAGTGTAACAGTTCGGAGCGATTTGAGGTATCGAGTGGTTAAGTTACGTTTTGTGCTGTGGCCATAATGCGACTCGCGATACCGAATTTTCACAACTGCGTGTGTACCACCATGTTGCTTGCTCTGGTTTAACGTGGACCCTGCTTCATTGCAGCTTTATATTCTTGTTCTACCTTGCGGTATGTACAAATATGGTAGGGTTCTTATTTTTACTGAAGCTTACCGTTCTAGAGCGAAGTTTGTCTCACGGGCTAGACAGTAGAGGATGTATCTTCACTCAATCTTGGACAAGGTGAGAAAAGACTGTTAGTATCCTCCTCAGTGAAATAATTTGGACACTTGCAGGCATTTTAGATTTCAAATTGTTGTTAGATCTTGCGAGAGAATTCGAAGTGATAATGTTTGACTGCATTGCAATACAATTTATTCTATTTTATAATTTTGGACTTCACAATAATCTCTTTGTTGTTGCAATTTAAATTCTATTATTCTCTGATAATTTTTATATAAGCTTACTATATATTCCCATTACAGTGAACTGGCATTGTATGGATCAGTCAGTCATCATAAAAACAGTGGGTCATCATCAAGAAGTTATTTTTCTTTTTTACAGCTGACCAAATTATGTTTCCTTCTCGTTGGGAGTATTGCAAGTTTCATTATCACTGCATGATGGTAGACTAAGTGCCTTGTGTAAAGGTTCATTATACATGTAACTGATAAAGGTTCATTTGCTGAAAGAATGTTTTAGCCACAGTCAGTTACTTCCACCACAATAATTATTCTCAGGACTGCAGTACCTGTAATGATTTTCAAGACTAGAGAGCAGTAATGTAATGTATGATTGACAAATTGACTAAAAATTTACTTTTCTTTTCATAGCTTTGTTGCATTCTGTGCTTGAATGCTCTTGCAGCTCTTGACCACAACATACAACACGTTCCAGCCGCAAGCCACGACCTCTGATGGTCAACTGATTTGGAAGAAACATTACTCGAAATGTGCTAAACGTTGGCATCCAGAACCAGTGAAAGCTGAAAAATCTTTTGACTATGTCCCTATATTTGATCGCTATTATCGTTTAATAAGTCATGGGTCTGGAAGGCATTCAGCATGACCGATTGCTTGTTCTTCTACTAATCAACGGCCGAGGAAGCTTAGATTTTGCAGCCAGGCTCTTGGAGTTGGATGGTGGAGACCACCCACAGCCAGACCCGGCCAATGATTTTGCATACAGATGCCAGCCCGACGTAAACAAGTGTTGCCACCGAGGGGAGTGTATCACTTCATACGAGTTGTTTTGACAACCTTTATGTTGACCGCCAACTTCTGGAGTTAGCAATTTGTGCCAAATGTGACATTTGAGTTTTGGAGTACTCAGGAGTGCTTGCGCCGTTTCTTGATTGGATAATAATCTGTAACTCTTGGAAAACGTTTTTCCAAAACGGTACTTGTTCCCCCAGGATTTACTATATCAAAAATAATACTTGACTCCGAGGCTTCATTCCCTCAACCTCGGTGTGATTTATTTTGTTTTGTTCCCTCGGGGCTCGGAGCCAAGTTATAATATTATTGAAAATATATCCCAAATAGGGTTCTAAGTCTGTAGTGTTTTGTTATACAACTGATGGTGTTATACAGTTAGGGTATGTGTTGTGATATAATAAATTATTTAGTTGTGGTTTGAAGTTTTATTTATAAAATAAACAAGACACTAATTTGCACGCTCTGATTAGCTCAAAACCATTTACCAAACTCTATGGAAACATAGAAAATTGCTTTGTGCTTTTATTTCATATAAACAATAGAAAAGGTTTTCGCTGTGTTTCCATAGAGTTATGATAACATGAGTGAAGTTTGGGAGAACTTATGATATTGCAATGAATACGAGACTAAGGGAAATAAAATCAAACTGACACCACATAATAGGGCTAGGTAATTTTAAAAATAACCTTACAGAAGTTTAAACCAGTTAATTTGATTTATTGTACTTCAGCAGGGCTCGAAATAGCAGCCTGCCAATGGCCAAATGGCAGGTTTGGCAGGCAAAAATAACGATGAACTGCCAAATGGATAATAAAATGGCAGGCCAAATTTACTGGACTGGTTTTGTGTCATTTTCTTCTCCTCTTACCATGTTCCTTTATCTACTATTCCTTTCCACGAATCAATTGGCCCCGATGAAAAATTTAGTAAAAATTTCAATATGTGGCAGGCCAAAAAAAGAAATGGCAGGTCAAAATTTGTTTGGCCTGCCAAAAATATAAACAATGGCAGGCTATAATTTTTTTATATTTTGAGCCCTGTTCAGGAATGAATATATCAATGATATCACAGCTGAACTTGTTGGTCATAAATATAGGATATTACATGGTGGTGTGAAGATATGAATTTTATTTTCGAGTAGTAAGGAGGATAGATATGTAATGGCAATAAACAGTGAAGTAGAATATAATCACAATGCCATACAAATCAGTCTTCACTTTGAATACTATCAATACCAAGGCTAATGGGCTCAAACAATATTTATTTCAAGAGAAATAATTTTAACAATGACACTGATATTTCCTTGGAAAATTGTCAAGATATAAGAAGGGTAGGCATTGAACAAACATCCCACCAAAATGACCCAATTTCAGGTGGATGGTACACCTTCTGTGTACTACCCATTGGAGGTTAGGAGACATATATACTCCCACTATGCACATGGAAGAGAGTCCTGAATAGTACCTGACAAACCAGCTTCTATTGCCCTGGGTCAGGGGGGAGGGGGCAGTGGTTCATAGAGAGGGCATGCCCAGCAGTACCAGCTAAAAATGGGTCTCTGTGTGGGGCAGTTGTTTCACCTCTGTGTTTACTGATCAAATTTTTTTTACACAAATCTGCTTTGAAACTCCTTCAGCAGATCAATTAATTCTGGGCTTTCCCACATGCCGATGGTTGGTGCCACATGCCTTAGGTGATGCTTGGTAGTGACAACACCCTTTCAGCACTCTCTTGATCCTCTACTTGTGACTTATTAAACGATAGTAGCGATCAAATATAGGACATAGTCAAAAGATTTTTCAGCTTTCACTGGTTCTGGATGCCAACGTTTAGTACGTTTCGAGTAATGTTTCTTCCAAATCAGTTGACCATCAGAGGTCGTGGCTTGCGGCTGGAAAGTGTGTATGTTGTGGTCAAGAGCTGCAAGAGCATTCAAGCACAGAATGCAACAAAGCTATGAAAAGAAAAGTAAATTTTTAGTCAATTTGTCAATCATACATTACATTACTGCTCTCTAGTCTTGAAAATCATTACAGGTACTGCAGTCCTGAGAATAATTATTGTGGTGGAAGTAACTGAGTGACTGTGGCTAAAACATTCTTTCAGCAAATGAACCTTTATCAGTTACATGTATAATGAACCTTTACACAAGGCACTTAGTCTACCATCATGCAGTGATAATGAAACTTGCAATACTCCCAACGAGAAGGAAACATAATTTGGTCAGCTGTAAAAAAGAAAATAACTTCTGATGATAACCCACTGTTTTTATGATGACTGACTGATCCATACAATGCCAGTTCACTGTAATGGGAATATATAGTAAGCTTATATAAAAATTATCAGAGAATAATAGAATTTAAATTGCAACAACAAAGAGATTATTGTGAAGTCCAAATTATAAAATAGAATAAATTGTATTGCAATGCAGTCAAACATTATCACTTCGAAATTCTCTCGCAAGATCTAACAACAATTTGAAATCTAAAATGCCTGCAAGTGTCCAAATTATTTCACTGAGGAGGATACTAACAGTCTTTTCTCACCTTGTCCAAGATTGAGTGAAGATACATCCTCTACTGTCTAGCCCGTGAGACAAACTTCGCTCTAGAACGGTAAGCTTCAGTAAAAATAAGAACCCTACCATATTTGTACATACCGCAAGGTAGAACAAGAATATAAAGCTGCAATGAAGCAGGGTCCACGTTAAACCAGAGCAACATGGTGGTACACACGCAGTTGTGAAAATTCGGTATCGCGAGTCGCATTATGGCCACAGCACAAAACGTAACTTAACCACTCGATACCTCAAATCGCTCGAACTGTTACACTAATCCATTGCGAAGTCCGGCGTGATTTCGTAGGGTTTCAGGAAATTTTTACCGAAGCTTTTCGTTGAGAGCAAAGTCTTGCGAACGGGCAAAACAAATATGGCGAGCAAACTGCTCTCCGTGTTAAAGGCACGAAAAGTACTCGAAGTTTCTCGGTCGCTGATTGAGCGGAAAAATACAAAGGATTTTTTCCGCGCCCAATCAGGAGCCAGTATGCAAATTACCTCTCAGAACTCGTGTGGTAAGACATCCTCCCCAGGGGTTCTTTTCGTCATCAAGACTTCTAACCCCTGGGTCTCCGAGGATGGGGGCTGGGTAGACGTTCTCGGAATTTTTGGTGGGGGTTTGCCGCCCGGTTCTCCAAGTCCTGATCCAATTTCAGACCAAAATAGGTCTAAAACCATACCCATTTTCAGATCTGACCTTTAAAAATCCCTATCCGTTTTCTGACTTGGTAAATCGCTCTTTTTTCGTCTGACGGATGAAAAGCACGATGAAAAGAGACACTCATGGTTCAACAACAAACTATGAAACATGCCAAATTAGCTTCCAGTCCTGTCTCCAACTAGTACCCTAACGCACCGTAACACATTGCGGTGCGGAACGTATCGTAACACCCTGCAGCGGAACGCACCATAACGCATAGCGGAACGCACCATAACGCATAGCGGAACGTTCCGTCACGCCCAGCGGAATTAACGTGTCGTATTAAACGCACAGTTCTCGAAGAAAACTGCGAGCTTCAAGGAACAGGTAATGTCCGCGGATAAATATCTGACATGACAGTGCATATTTTCGCGCCAAATGGAGGGTATCACTTCACCGTACGGTCACGAACTGATGCGTCTGCCTCGTCCCCAGTCGCTCGCAAGCACGCACAGAGCGGCGGGGGATAATTTAGAACGGGGCGCGCGGGGAACGCTCTCGCGCTCGTTCCAAGCTCCCTCGCGCTTTGCGCTCGAGCTCTCGCGAAAAAGCCTGTGGAGGAGGCAGCTGATGCGTGTCCATCACTTGGTTCATTCTTCGACTGATCTTTGTTTTTGCTAATTGTAAACTGGTGAAATTGGTTTTCTCTAGCATGGACTTGAACATAACGTTTTATTTCTAAAACAATCAACTAGTTCTTACAGCAGTTTAGCAATCTTTTTTATTTGCAAAACCATTTAGTCACTAATAACATTTTTTGGGGGGATTTTGTTACATTGACTACATTTGATCATTTCCATTTTTACTGAACATCCAAAGCGTAAAACACAAAAATTAGCTTTGGTATTCTTTTTCCTAAACTACAAACTACAAGTTCTAATAATTAGTACTAATTTTATGTACAATTCTAAAATATTCTTTAATCCTTAATTAGTACGTAGTTGTTCGTTAAAAAAAAAAATAATAATTCAATTTTGATGTTAATCAGTGTAAACTGAATTTTCTTACTTATCGCATCTTCCATGGACCGTTTTGGCAGTGAACGAGTAAGGACGGGCCTCGATTTGGCGAATAAAGAAGTTACAAGCCGATGGCTTAGTCTTGCAGCGAAATTTAGTCTTGTATTTGCCAAGCAATAGCAATACAAAAATCTTACCTTCAGTATTCATCAAAACATTAAAATTAAAAAGAAATTCCTTATTATCGGCAAAGTATCATATTATCTGTGACTTCCCTAGCCTCGAAATTTTCCTTGTGTCTATAAGACCCTCCAAATATTTTCTCTTAGAAGAAGTGCTACTCTTTCTTTCTTTCCATCTTCTTAAACAGCAACATGGCACTGCAGTACTAAAACTACTGAACTTGCGAATTATTTTATTGTCTTGGGTTTTAACCCCCTGCAAGACATCAATCTGAAGATCACATTTGGCAATTCTTTGTCAAAAGCAACTTTGCTCAACTTATTACAAGTATGTTAGTGTCCACCAGAAAACATATCAGTGGTATATGGAACCACACAGCTTCCAACAGAGACTTCATTTAACAATGAACACATTTTAACTGCCTTGTTTCAAACGCAGCTGTGGCTTTCTGCGTCTGTAAATTCCCTGATATATGCAAGCCAGATTGGCAGACTTCGAATGAACACGTCATAGTATATTTAAAAACTTGATAGATTTTAAGCCTGTGTTACAGATGATGTTTAAAATCTAAGACCTTTAATCTACTTGTTCGAATGAAACATATAAGTAGATCTGAGTTTCTTAACCTTTAATTTTTTTTTTAATTTAATTTAATTTTTTTTTTAATTTTCTTTCTTTTTCCTACCTAAAGCATCAAAAACAGCATGCATTGTTAATCTTTACTTGAAGAAACTCCTGACCAGTTCCTGCAAAAATGAACCTTTTGATGAGCAACCATACATAATGTATCATGAATCTACACTAAAACATTTATATACATTTACATTTTAAATAATATACATATTAAATTAACAGAAGCAATACATTCCATATTGATACCCTGTCTCCCTTAATTGGTGTTCTGGGGAAAATACTATTGTAAAGGTATTTTCCCTTTTAGTACTGCTTGCTGAGTTAAGCCTGGGTCAAACGTGAACTACATGTACACCGAGTTTCTGAAAGTTCAGACTCTAACCCTCGTTTGGTCTGAAACTCTCATGTGATATCGGTGACTTCAGTCAACTTCTGTGCACTCTCATCGAATTTCAACCTGCTCAAATTTTTCTTGAAAGTCGTCAAGAGTTTTCTCTCATTTGCTGCATGCTTATGATAGTCACTGACAGGTGAAGAAAGTATTAACCCATTGACTACTGGGCTTTTTCAAAAAAACGGCAATCTAACATCCCAGATGCCTATTTCTGGCCATTATCTCAACAGTTTAATGTCTAACTGTCTAAAACTTAGTTTAAAACACGGCAACTAACATCCCCTTCTACGTAGAAGCAACGAATTCAATATTTTCCTTGGGCATGCGCAGAAATCAACATTTCGACTTTGAAAAACACACCTGACTTTAGGCTTTTCTTTTCCTTTTTTTTTCCGTTCTTGCTCTCCTTTTTCTCTTATTTTATTTTGTGTTTTTTTTTGGCCTTTCAGTCGCCTTAGCTTTGTTCACGTTGAAAAAGTTTTAACCTAAACGTTGGGAAAAGGGAATTTTTTGACAAAGAGTGTCAATGGTAGTGAAGGTCGCGTTTTTTGGTGATTTTGGAGGAAAAAATCCAAGTTGTTTTGTGTGTATCTCTGGTCCAATTTAACGTTTCGTGCTCGTTTAGGCATGCTTTGTTAAACATTTTCCAACTCTATCCGTTGATTATCAAAGACATCCTCTGGCGTGAAAAGTGATGACGTCACAAGTGGTACAAGTCTGTGGTCTCTTCTTGGTCGTTTATGGCCGGTTTAGTAGTCAATGTGTTAAGCTCTCATGTAACTCTCGATCTCGTTTGACCCGGGCTTAAAGTACTGCATATCTGGTGCCAAAGACACACCACCTTTTGGAAAATGTTATTAGGTACTTCCTTGATCAATCCATTTTTCCAGTACTTCTGCCACGTCCTGCCGCTCAATTTTGTGTAGAATTTTGACAAGCTCACCCACTGTGAGACTTGTGTGATACTGCGAGAAAATCAAATCAGCTGGATTTCTCTGTTGACCGACACATTCTGTGGTGTCTCTGTCCCATGCCTAGCTCTTCAGCCACCATCCGAAAATCATCAAAAGACCAATCACGTTTGATGTTAAGTTTCATGCAGATCTTGGAGTAGTCTTTGAGAGGCAGGTTCCGAACTTCCGTTGCATTTCTTTGATCCTTGGACAATCTCTCCTGCTGTTTCTGGTCACCATGTGGTTGCTGGTATTCCGGTGGATGCTGGTAAACGCATAGTTGCTGGTTACCCTGTTGATGCTGGTAACCGTCTGGTTGTTGGAATTCCTGTGGTTGCTGGTAACCCTGTTGATGCTGGTAACCCTGTTGATTCTGGTAACCCTGTGGTTGCTGGTTACCATGTGTTTTGCTGGTAACCCTGTTTTATGCTGGTATCCCTGTGGTTGCTGGGATCCCTGTGGTTGCTGGGATCCCTGTGGTCGCTGGTATTCCTTTCCTTGCAGGTCTCCCTGTTGTTTGGTGTGAAGGAGAGGTTCTCCATATCGTGCACTTTGTAAATTATGTCTGTCCTGTCCATTTCTCTGGGGTATCTGGGAGTTTCCTCTTGGACAATCTACATCATCACGCATTAAAATCGACATGAACATATTGATTAGTAAATTGGCACATTTTATGGAAATGAAGTAAACACAAAAATGACTGTATATGGGATTTAAAGTATTGCCCTATTCCAGCCCATATTCCCTGCCAACGTTTCACTTCATTTAGGTACCTAGTCAGTGAGTGGCAAAATCTTCATCAGATGCTAAATATTTTTTTCTAGATATATAATAAACCAGGGCCTGTTTGTCCAAAGCACGATTAACTTAATCCAGGATCAGCATGAATATTTAATTCAGTTTTGTAGCTTTTCAGGGAGGTTTTCTGTTTATATTGTTTGTCCTTCAGTTTTGACTATGACTGATGTTTAGCTCCCCAAAACATTAGTCTAGTGAAAAACACTTTTACAACGGTTACCTTGATTGACTTTTAATCTCTTTATGCCATTAAATCGTTAATTGGCTTTCGAACTATCCGACCCCTGTATGCTACACCAAACTAACGCCAATATCTCCATATTCGGATTATGAAAAAATACCCTGTTTCAGACCAAAATAGAGAGATTTATAAACCATGTTCCAGACTAAGAGGCTTAAAAACCATACCTTGTGCTGCATATACTGTAAATCCTTGAATAAGCGCCCCAGGGAGCTTATTTCAAATTTAAGGTTTTCCCTTGTCAAGTCCATAATTTGTTATAAAACTTTATTTTTGGCAAGAAATCTGGAGTAATTCTGCCTTCTCTTACTTCATACATTCGTTTTGACTGCATTTAAAGAGAGGGGTGGGTTTATATTTTAAATTCCAGGATTCTATGGGGGTGCTTATTCAAAGAGTGGCACTTATTTGAGGATTTACGGTAGTTTACTATAGGGGAGTACCCAACCCCTCGTGCTTGATCCTTGCTAAATTATGATATAGTTTTTTATGTCCAGTTATTTGTCGGTAAAATTACAGGCTAACAAAATGTAAGGGAATCCAATGGTAAATGTGTCAAAATCAGACTAATTGCTGATTTTTTGATGTATAATCGCCTCTGACACAGTGCAAGGAATTCATGGGAAAATATGTATCAACAGTGCTTGCACTGTTCAAATAAAAATGTGTCAAAATCAGACTATTTGCTGAATTTTTTATTTATAATCGCCTCTGACACAATGCAAGAAATTCATGGGAAAATGCAAAAAAATGTATCAACAGTGCTTGCACTGTTCAAATACGCCTCTGACACAATGCAAGAAATTCATGGGAAAATGCAAAAAATGTATCAACAGTGCTTGCACTGTTCAAATATTAAAGTGGTTGTTAAGCTTTACCTGGTACAGGCAGAAGGCTAACATAGTGTTCTTCATGAACATGCCCTAGCACAAGTATATCACTGCTATGGTAAACAGGAAGATCTGGATTGATGTCTGGTTTGATGAAAATGTCATCATGTCCCGACAGACTGCTGATAACACGAATGTCAGTGTTATAGTAGTTTGCTGCTGCAAGAAGAATCACATGGCCTCCCCAAATACCATCTTTTGCCATCATTTCTAAGTAGGCAGTCCATGTTGGATATCCAGGAGTGAAGAGAAAAAGATCTGTTCCATCTGGCTGTGAGAAGAGCAAAAACACAAAATAATTTTAGTTTCACTTGAAAATAGAGCGGTTTTAGGATGGCTGTAATAAAACCATATACAGTCGAGCCTCTCCTTATGGACACCCCTCTATTATGGACAGTTCCCTTGGACCTGGCAAAATGCCCATAATTATATTCCCTCAAAAGAAAACCTCTATAATACGGACCCTCTCTAATATGGACAACAGACACTAAATCTCGGTCCCAGAGAGCAAATTCATATATAAACTTATCCTCTTTATTACGGACACTCCAGTGAAGAAAGACTACTAAAAACATACTTACCAGTTTAGGGTGTTCCTTGAGGTACTGGACTAATTCGGTTCTCAATTGGACAGCTGAAAGTTTGATTTCTTTTGTATGTTCCAGCTGTTCTGTCAATGCATAAAACATACAGTTTCCTTGTCCTGGATTGTTAGAAACTATGAAGCCTTTGTCTCGAGCATTCTTTTCCAAGTCAGATGACAAGTCGCTGATTCTTCTTGTCTGCATCTTGACACATTTTTGAAGATCATAGAAGACTTGTTTTGCTAAAGAGAGAGTTAAAAAGAAAATATAAATTAATACAGTTGAACCCCTATTAGGCGGCATTGTCAGGGAAATGGTAAAAACAACAGGAGAACCCTCATTGGGAGAGCCAAAAGGTGGCTGTCTCAGTACCTCTCTACAACCAGGAGTAAATGGGTGATCTGTTAGGGCCAACCTGACAAAATGCTGGGGGATACTCTGCAATGAACTAGCATCCCACATCCAGGAGAGGGGGAGTAGCAATAATTATCCTAGTTCAGCTTCATGTTACGGAAATTGGGATAAGCTCCGGTTGGACTGAATGCGGCTTTAACTGTATGTGCTCGGGACCAATAGCACAGACTGGTCCCTAAAGAATGAATCTCAATGTGTCCCTTGACTTCTTCTCATTAAAAATCAACATTCTCAAGAAAACAAAAACTGCCTTTCCTTAGCTATGTCCAGGATTGAACACAACTACGAAAACTACGAAAAATTGCAAAGTTACGAAAAAACCCAAAGTCAAGACCAGAGAGGTCTTGACGAAAACTGCAAATTTTACGAAATTTACGAAATTTATTTTCCTCAGGCAAAATTTCACTTCAGTCTTGTGTACTATACAGTACTTCATAATGCTTCACTGTTAATCAACTTGTATTTTATTTCCTGTAATACATGTACTTGACAAAGATTAAGAATTACCTGTAGACTGTGGAGTTGCACCATCTACATTGCACTGATGTATAGATTCTGCTTCCCTCTTCTTGGCTAAAATTTCAAAAGCTATCAAAAAAGAGATCCCAGCATTTAGTTACTAAAAATAAAAATCATGTTACAACTATCAATCCCAGCTCCCTAACTCAATGTTCAACTCTACTCTAGAAGAGGCTTAACAGGCCAATTTCAATATATTAAAATAATTTTAACTTGGCTCCAATGCTTAGGGGAATAAATAAAAACAATCAGCCCTAAGCCTTGGAGCCAAGTTATAATTTTAATAATTTATATCAAAATTGGCTTATTCAAGGTGGAAGTACATGTATATGGATCACATGGTATACATATTAGATACATAATAATAATATTTGTACTTTTGCTGATAGTACAGTCTGGTTGTTCCATGGATATTGCTGTATAAAAGTGGCAGGGGTGACGATCCAAAATTTGAAAGGACCCCTAAAAGGTACCAGAGCCTCATTTTGAGGGCGTGGCTCAAATTCATTTTCATGTCCTATTAAAGAGGTACCAATTCTAACAATAAGTGTCATCTTTTTCTCCAGCTTAATACCATATAAGGTACCGGGATAATTCTAATGGTGGTCATTTTAGATTTAAACACCCCAAGCCATGAATTTCAACCCTAAAAGGTAACAATCACACCGGCCTGTCACTTTTATATGGAAGTCCCCAAACCCTGGGGGCTCCATATGGCATATTATATCTTGGTCCATAATGTGTGCTGTGTTAATTTGTTTTTAACATAATTTTCAACTTGAATGAAGTTCTATAATTAATTTTTTTGTATGCAAGCTAGTTTGTACAATTTACAAACTCACCAGCCTGAGCTTCCTTAGTCACAATCTCAACCACATCAAAGCGATCAATCCCTTTAATGCCTTTGAGTAAATCATCCAGACTTAGATCTGGCTTCCAATTGGCAAGCCACTCAAACATCATCTTAGTGGGACTCTTTGCCATTCCTTTAGAAGCGTCAAAAGCACCGTAGGTCTCGGGAGGGATTTTCAGTCTGTAGGCCAAGTTACGCCAGTTCTTGACAGCTCGGATGTCTTTGTTGAGACGTTCGCCAATATCTGCTAAGAGTTCTGAGCCATCTACAAGTACATCTCTGACCAACCAAGATCCTTTATTAAAGCAAAAATACTGTCATATGAATATTTAATTTGTGATGCAGGAAAGTGTACACTCACAGGGCTGTCATTGATGGGACCTTGATGTTACGGGTGAACTTGCCTGTTCTTGGTATAATTCACTTACAAAGCAAAACGTTTGTTACGGGCGTGAAGATCAAAGCAACAGGTGACTCAAAACTAAATGACAGCCCTGACTCATGACTTGATGGTCTGTTAATTATCTGTTATTTCCATTTTAGATGGGGAACTGGCATTTACAGGCCATGATGTATATAATTTATGTAGGAAACTCTCTCCTCCGCAGAGGCTTCTTGGGATAACAGGGAATAGGGAAGATTGGGGAGAGTGAAATATAAAGCACGCGGGAGCTGGAGAGAAAAAAAGCAAGCGCGCGGGGGATGCCCTTTCCCTCTTCCCCCACGTGCGCTCTTTCTCCCCTTTCGTTTTGTTCTCCCCCTTCCCAAGGAAGCCTCTGCGGAGGAGAGAGTGTAGGAAATGTGCATTATTTTGGTCAGCGAAAAATAGGAACACTCAATTCTCAACCCCCCCCCCCCCTGGGGATCAAATGAGTACTGCAAAACCTGAGAGCAAAACTGGGCATGACAACAACCCTGTGCCTCACATAACACAAAACAAACAGGGTTATACATACCTTCAATCTCAGGCTGTTGTTTGTTCAACATATTAACCAAATCTTTCCTCTCCATGAGCTGAAAGTGGTCTAACAGTTGTCCCATAGTCAAATCACAAAGCCCCTCTGCTGTTTGCATGTATAAAAACAGTGCTCCTGCTGGTCCAGAGCCACGCAATCCAAACTGCTCTGTTTTCTGTTTTCTGATGCCAAACTCTGTTGCCAATGACCTCCAGTTACCAATTGTTCTGGATTCTATGTCAAGTTTGGGTGAGAGTAACTTGATAAACTTTGGCTGACCAAAGATCAGGTCACTCACTTTCATCTCATCTTTGAATCCACCTAATATGTGGAATTAAAAAAAATAAAAATCCCTATGATCACCAATGAAACTGCAGTTTTACAG
Organism: Desmophyllum pertusum; assembly: GCA_029204205.1. Classification (NCBI taxonomy): domain Eukaryota; kingdom Metazoa; phylum Cnidaria; class Anthozoa; order Scleractinia; family Caryophylliidae; genus Desmophyllum; species Desmophyllum pertusum. The sequence continues at coordinate 1,367,021 of MU827779.1, read as the reverse complement.
TGATGTTCTTACTGACAGTGATGTGATTGAATTGTGTGATATGTTTGATACATTTTTTTCCCTTCATTCTTTGACAACATTATTTTTTGATGGCTTGCCATAGTTTGATTTGACCACTCACAATCTAAGAAGTGTGACAGACAGAGAAACAGCAATAGAGTCAGGGCAACATGTATTTGACAAATCTTTGAGGAAGCACTTGAAGAGTTTCCAATTGTCATTTTCCAATCAAGAAACAGCACGAGCACTCACAACTACTCAGACAGAAAATTGTCATGCTAGCATAGTGCAATTAGGATATGTCATGTTGCTTAGCAACTTCGGTACAAAAATTGCGGGCTCGGTTCTGTCTCAAGGACAGGATTTCACTATCAACTGGTACTTGTTCTCCTGACTGAACACGTGTTAGTGGTAAAATCCAACTTGTTGTTACCAACAAATGCCTGAATCAATAACCAACAGGCTAGAAGCTGTGTAAATCTACTACTCAAAGTTACTATACTGTGACCAATTAATAATTTAATCTAATAATCTATTAATCAATAATTAGTAATGAAATTGAAGCCCACTTTATGGACTCCCTGGTTACCACAAGGTTTTGTTCCCTACATAATGATGGTTCACATTTCTCTTCAATTAACCAGTTTAATACAGATCCCTTAAAATGCAGCTGACACTTTCTGTGTACAAATCAGAGTAAGATGGATGACAATGTTTCAAACTATATTAATTTTGTACAGTACGTGTACAGGGTCACAGTACAAGAATGTTTATGGTCTTTAGTTAGTGCATCTATTATGTACCTTTATTTAAGCTGTCAATCACATCATTGCGGTGTACAGTCTTCAGTTTGATCTTTAACTCTTGAACTGTCAAATCAGGATTCCAAATATCACTCAGAAAGTTGAATAAGTCCTCCGTCGGGCTGTGTTCTGTGTACATGTCAAACTTCCTGGTTTCTTCAGGTGGTACATCCAAAACATACGCCAAGTGTTTCCAGCACTTTATTACTCTACTCTCGCGATCCAAATATTTGGAGAGCTTCTCCAACAGAAGAGTGTTGTCCGTAACCACTTTTGAAGTTAACTGATCGTCAACTAGGAGAAAAAGAACAATCAGTATATTATTTTATTCATCTAAAGCTTTATGATTGAACAAACATATCACAGCTCTAACTCCAACCTTTCAATGTTTCTGCATCATTGTCTTTCACACCTGAGACAAACTGGTTTACTGATGGAGTACTGGATTCTATCTTTAATGGAGGTGTTGGTGGGATGGACTGAGTTGAAGGTGTGGTATCAGAGACATAATCAGTCTGTTCTTGAGGCGAGGCCTTTCCAGATCTTGTTTTATCTGCATCGCTGCTCAAGTCATTTCCTGTAGTTGGTATTTTCTGTTGAGCTGGGTTTGTGACACTAGCTTGTAATGGATCAGGGCCCAAACCAGTGTTGGTTTGACCAGGACTAGAGGATACAGCACCTGCATTGGCTCCAATAGAGTCACCTTCAGGAACATGATCAGGGCCAAACCTGGTTGGTTCGACCAGGAACACAGGATGCAGCACCTACATTGGCTCCCTCAGAGTCATCTTCAAGAGCATGATCAGGGGCCAAACCGGGTGGGACATTATTGGGTACTCCATGATGAACACTTTCAGAAGCATCACTTGGCTCATTAACTTGGCTGGGCTCACCTGGTGGTACATCATCAGGGACCCTTTCAGACTCACTTCTTGGGTGAGGACTGTCGACCAAATCATGGCCTTGGTTGTCAAAGGGGCCATTTGAATCATTTCCATCTTGTACCTTGCATGTTAAGTCATCTTGTACAGCTTTCTGAGGTAAAGAATTATTATCATCTATATGCCTGCCATCACTTTGAGCCCCAGAATTCACTTGACTCACACCACAATCACTTGAGGGTGCACCACTGCTACAGGGGTTAATTCCTGCTGCATTTTCTGGAGGCTCCTGAGACTTGATTTTGAGCTTTCCCAAATCTTTTAACAAATCTCTTCTCCTTGATTTTTCCTCAAGAAACTGCCTTGATCCTTCTACTTCCAAAGTCTCGTTTAGATCACCATTTTCCAACTCTTGTTGAAAGCTTGGAGGGTCGTCATCATGGCAAGTGACTTCCTTTAAAAGATCTTTCTTCTTTTTCTTCCCTCCCTTAGTGTGGCCATTTCCCATTTGACTACACACACTCATGGATGAAGAGTTAAGCTGGTCACATTTTATGAAAAGTGAATGGCTAGGTGTTGATTATCTGAAAATCAAAGCAATGATATGAGTTGAGGTCTGCAGTTAAATGATCATGTTATAAACCATAAACAGTTCAAGTATATTTAAGGCTAATAATATACACGTAATAATAGAAAAAATAGTCATACTATGATGAATGCCACAGCAATTTCTGTTTTGAGCAATTAACGTGGACATGTACAAATTATAAAACTGTATACCGGAAGTACGATACACATTATGCACAAGATTATTTCATGCACAAATGTTAAAACGGGTGAAGAAGTTTGCCTTTTTGTTTTGGACCATAAAAGATTGTTTAGAGCTCTACACGGCTTCACAGAAACGAAGATTATAAGTTACAAAAATGTAAAGTCTTTTAAAAAACACAATTTTTCCCCTATCGATCAGTGAAGGGGGAATTTGTTTAAATTTAAGTCTTTTATGGACGGGTACTTGGATCATGGATTACGACTTTGCAAACTTACTTACTTCATCATTTTGTTTCCTCCGTTGATGTTATCTTTAAGCTTATTACATCTTAACAGTATTTATATCAACACGAGTAAATACGAAAAGCTTGGAAGTTCGAGCATCGAAGACCCAGCTAGCTTGGTAACCGTGCGAGTTGGCACACGTGACGTCATACATGTTCGAGCTCACCGCAACCACCACTGTGTCACCACTACAACCATGCACGCTGTTTGGTGATTCCCTCTTCTCAAATACTTATGGCGCGTTTTATTCAGTCCTGATGTAGTGCATTTAAGCTACAGTCGGCTCAATGGTGGTTCCTGGTGGCTCATGTCATAATTTAATAAGCTTTATATGATGGCAACTGCTTTGAAGTCGAAAGGAGTGAAGGAAGTCAAGGAAGTGGGTAAGCTGAAATTCATCCTACTGTCCCTAGATAAAATCACCACTACAACATTTCATTACTTTTGCGTGATCATGCACTTTCGATTTGAACCATCACATCATGTGCATGCCATGACGTGATACATAGCTAGGACAGCTAGGGGTTTATCCCGTGAGGCCGAGAAGTAAGCATAAAAGAACGGAATATTCTTTTGTGTATAATTTTCTGCTGTATCATCATATCCGTCACACCGGTACGGTGGGGGTGAAGGAAAAATAATCAGTGGCGGATCCAGACCTGTTAATTATGCACTAGTCGATGTAAATCCCAGCACCCCACTCCCCCCCCCCCCCACATTATTTCCCACAAGGGTGGGGGGGGGGGGGGGTGAGGGGGAGGGAGTGGGAGGATCCCGCAGCCCCTCCCCTAGATGACTCAAACTCCTACCTGTCTACATCTCTCGGTGGGAGCAGGCCAGGGACTTGGCTAAAAACAGATAGACCTTACTGTACATGTATAAATAACCAGGTATTATAATAATAATATTACTCTTAATTTTTGTTATTGAAGCACAAGAAAGGAGAAAAGAATTGGAATCTTTGCCACATGGTGTGAGGAATGTGCAGATCAATAGGAAGGAACAGAATTCTTCAGATGCCGCTGGAGTACCTGCAAATCCCAACAGAGCAGATTCTGGAGGTGGTGTCATCGGCAATGACCAAGAGCTGAATGCTGATGCAGTAGTGCCTCCAGATAATAGTGACGCTTCTTGTAGAAATGGTGACTCTGTTTCAGGCCATGGATTGCATCTCAACCAGGAGATTAATCCCTCTATAAGTATTGCTCAAGGGATTACAGAAGCTCCAAATGGTGTTACTGTATCAAGTAACCAAGAGGCAACAGTCCCTGATGGTGGTGGTGGTGGTGGTGGTGCTGCTGTTGCTGCTGTTGCTGCTGCTGCTGTTGGAGACCAGGAGCCAATTGTCCCAGCTACAGCAACAGTGCCCCCATTTATAATTGAAAATGTCAATTTACTGAGTCTGACTGGCCCTCCCATCCAAGAGGAAGCCGAGGACACAGTTGATGACGAAACAGGACAACAAGAGGAAGCAGTCAACAGTTATGACCATCTTCTTGGTAAGCAATTTGTCAGTGTAGAAAATTTATTGATATTACAGGAGAGCAATTTTATTTGAATATTGCAAATCCCAAGTATAGTTTAGTTTGCTAATACCTTGGGAATCTTCAGACCAAGCATCATAAATATTTGAGAAATACTACCATGTGCACTCAGTGCCACTGATGGTGATGCCTGAGAATTCAAGTTTGTGTTCTGAAATTTTATGTTCTGTGGCAGGTTTTCCGGCAACTAGAGTAACAGATGTATTGGTAGATGAACCCTTTGCATATTTTTATAAATAAAATCTGCTTTCAATCACACCTAGGGGAGGAATTCAGTGACAGAAATATTTTCCCTTCGCTTTTGATAAGATGCTTACGGGCAATATTCATTGATGCTTACGCTGTTTATAAAATAATATTGCATTATTATCATATTTCTCCTGCATCATGGAACTAATATATACATGTAATCTATCAAGGTGCATGTATAAAGTTGAATTTGCTGTCAAATCCAGGTGCTGGTTACAATATAAATTTTTGGAATAATTCACACTTTTGACCTTTTGTCACGTTTCACATGAACTTGATCACATTTTCCTGATCATAAACAATAACGGGCAGCTGTAGTGTCAACTATTCCTACAATGTAGTTTATTAAAATGAATAAAGGATCAGCTTTTAACTTTTACATGTAATTTTATCAAAAGTTTATGGATGTTTTTTTTATTAAAAAGTAAATATTATATATGACTGAAAATATGAAGTGCAATGACTTTGCCTAATTGCTCCAATGAATTTATTAACTGATCATATTTCGTGTTGTTAGTTTCAGTGGCTATAAACAAAGATAAATTTCTTGAAGACAAGTTAGCATGTGAACTTGACCACACATCACATCGGGTTATAAAAAACTTTGAACATCTGGCTTGTACAAAGGAAGTGGATGCACCCCATGAGACTCGTCTCCGATGTAAATTGAACAGTGAAAACAGTTGTTTTCTCATGCTGATTGACTTTCTGGCTGTGGAAAAGGGAGATGAAACTGTACAGGACTTGATTGCAGCACTGAAGGCAATAGGAAGACATGATGTAGTGAAGATCATTACAGATGTTTATCCTGGTATGTTCAATCATTGTGCATCAGACGTTCTGGTACAGCTTGCTCTCTCTGATCACCAGGACCAGGATAGATTGGTGTTGACCTACATTGTATATGATTTTAGTGCCCTGTAGACTAGGGTGCTAATTTAATTTAATTTAATTTTGGGAACATTAACATCCTACAGTAAGTTACCCAAATTGGTTTTGTGAAAATGAACTCTTGAAAACAAATCATTCTCAGCTGAAAATTATACTCAACTCAATATGTAGGCTCGATTTCCGCCGCTCTCTCGAGTCCGGTCTTCGTTCCTCCCCGAGAAGAACGGCTGGACGCGTGAGCGAACGGCCGTGTCTGTGACGTAATCAAAAAAATTAATTTATGTAACGCTACCCGGCTCGTGACATTCATTTATTTTCTATTATCTCTTATATTTTCGAAAGAAAAGGATCTGATCAGAAATATTCCGCGAAGGATGTTGATTTCTCGCCTTTATTGTGAAGCTATATGACTGAAAACCGGGATGAAAAATATTACAAGATGTAACATGACCAGTCCGTAACAAGAAACAATGTTTTGATGCAATTTCGCCAGAGACGTCGCGTTCTGGCACCACACGATTTTACATCAAATCCCAGATAAAATTCATCACACAAGTTTACCGACTGTTTTATGTATTGTATAGTACATGTCGAATGTCCAAATGGATCTCATTAGTTGCCTTGTGCGGTTGTAGTGGCTTCGCTCCCCGGCTTAGCGCGAACTTTCCGTGATGTATTTCCTTGGTGCGGATGAAAAATCCATCCTGTCGGTTGAATTACAAAGACATCATGCCCATTAATTGACATTAACGATTCCTATTGCAAATATCTTCGAGAGTTTCAAGGCTAAATGTCTCTTGAAGACGATCGAACGCCGGCCCAAACAACTGCTTTGCATCCGTGAAAGATCATTTATGCCTGCTCGATTCATGCAGGCACGTTTCTCATTGGTGGAAATGAACAATGCCAAGCTCACGACTCCAGCCGTGCCTTCGGGGATGAGCGTGGGCTCATTTTCCCGAACAGAGGCTGGTAATCGAGCCTACTCAATATGGGTGTTTAGTAGAATAGGGTCACTATATCATAATAATTATTTATTTAATAACAGACATCATTTTGCACTCCTCTGACTCATTTTTGTGGTGACTGGTAAGAGGAGCGCGAAATGACGTCTGTTTACCCAGCCTAACTTTTATAATGTCGCATCTTCAGGTTCCTGCATGGACACGTACATGTATAGTGGCATTGCCTAGTGCGTATTATCAGCCCAGTACTAAAAGTGTGTTCTCATGTATACAGTATTTAAATATTTAAACACACGTTTTTGTTATCTGTCACTTTTTTAACCCAACAGCAAATTCTACAGAAACAATCAGTGACTTCGCTGCTTCAGATACAAATAGCGAGTTGATTAAGAAAATGGCCACCAAGTTAGATCAGCAGTCACGGGTTATTGGATACTGGATTAACCTGGGCCGAAAATTTGGCGTTTCTGGTGAAAAGTTGAAAGAGATTGAATATGGCCAGTTCAATCCAACCTTAGCCTTGATGGAGTACCTTTATTCCAAACAAGCAGATTTGACAGTTGGAAGATTTTATGAAAAGATTAAAGAGAAATTGAAGCGAGCAGATGTTTTAAAAAAATTGGATCCTTTTCTTGTTGGTGAGTTTAATTTGATTGTAGTTAAAATATTTTTATTTGTTTAAATAAACACCGATGATGGCAAACGTCATCATCCATCCTCATGAGCACCCCCACCCCTTTTTTTAGCCCCCACCCTTAGTCGGAACAAAAATGTGACATTTACCATCCAGGTATATTGCCAAGACAATTGTCTAAATTAAGCCTTGTAGTCGAGGTCGAAAAAGAAAATTAATCTAGGAAAATGACTAACTAAGCTCACAAGGCGGGGTTCTACTGTAGTTGGTGTTGATGTATAAATAATCACTGAAGTTGAATGCTGTTTGTTTAATTAACAGAGGACAGTGGCAAGCCAATGGAAGATGTCATTCAACTAGATTCAGATGTTATGAGAAGCATCTGTGTTTGTCTCAACAACCAAAACAGAGCTCTGAATAACTGGAGACACCTTGCCAATGCGTTTAATGTTCCAAAAGATATCTACAAGGATTTCAATCCAAAGGAACCCAAGAGTCCCACCAATCTGCTGTTTGAGTGGATCTTTGCCAACAGGATTCACCTAACAGTGGGTCAGCTCTGTGCTGCTCTTGAAAGCATCGGAAGAAATGACATAGTAAGAGACCTAAGAAAGTACTTTGAACAACGTTAGGGCCGTTCCACTGGGCAATAACCTGATTTGTTTGGCAGTTAATAGTACATGTAGTTATTACAACAGCCTGCTACTTTGCAAACTAGCCTTTCGTTGGACCCCACTGGACAATTAGGTAGAGAAAACGGGGCCGCCCAGAAGAGACCTAGCCCTGGAGATGAACAGTTGAGAGAGGGAAGAGCTGAAACGATAGAATTAACGTAGAGATTACCAAAAGGGCAGTTTTTTGGCCGACATTTTAACAAGCAGAACTAGTCTTCCTCAGGGTCAGGGCTGCAGAGGAAGACTAGTTCTGTTAGTTGAAATTTCGGCAAATAAACCTGCCCTTTTGCCGTAGTGCCAGCCTTGCATTAGTTAGGTTTAGTTACACTTCAAGTGACGCCTGGTACGCCCGGGGGGGGTACTCAAAAAAGGTTTTATACGGGGAGGCTCCGCCCAGAGGTCCAACCCCTTACCCTTTCATATACCATTTTTCACAGAAAAGGTACCGCTTTCATATACCTTCCATAGAAAATGGTACCCCTTTCATATACCTTCCATAGAAATTATGAAAATGGTACCCCTTTCACATACCTACAGTAGAAGCACTGCGTCACTTTTCTATACCCTTATAATGAACTTAATGAACAATATGTATCACCAGAAATCATCAAGCATTACCAGACTGTTAACCAAACAATAATATCATTTACTCGTGAAATCCCTACCCTTTCATGTACTTCAACTCGTGAAATCCCTACCCTTTCATATACTTCAACTCGTGAAATCCCTACCCTTTCACATACCTCGAGCCTAAAAAAGGACCCCTTTCGGGCGGAGCCTCCCCGTATAGTCCATTATAGGGAGTACCCCCCCCCGGGCTGGTACGTGCATTGTAAAACAAAAGATCCGGCAACAAAGAGAAGGAGCCAAGCTGCGTATTTTTACGTTGTGTGGCCCTCTGCATTCAAAGTTTTTTATTTGGAAAATACAAATAAGTACAAGGTTAGAAAATGAACAAAATGACCTGCATAGCAGGCGACTGCTATGCAGGCTAAAAATGGGATACATAAAACATGGGGTAACAACAGAAATTATGCGTTAAAATACTGTTAGTAATAAATTCACTAATTCGGTGTATATAAGGCTGATTTCAGTTATTTTTCCATATCTCTTATCCATTCTAAACAAGTGTGTTCTTAATTTCATATCAAAAACTGCAATAGCGATATGTCTTCATATAAGAGGAAACTGTTACAGTTCCATTCAATGGAAGCTGTTTTAGCATAGTGTAAGTGTTATGGAATTAATTTAAAACAAAATTTTTAGCATTTTTAAACATTTGTAGGTGGAGTAGAGTTAAGCTTGGTTTAAGCTTGGTTTTCACTAGCGACATAAGCATGCAGTCGGAGTGATATCGTATGATTTTATACCGACTTAATAAAGAGTATAGATGTAGATACGTATAGGGTTCCAGAGGATCGTGTCGCGTCGAGATCGGCAGGAGGCCAACGCCACGATACCGGGGCCACGATAGCCTGCATACCAAGCTCTCCCCCCCCCCCCCCCCCCAGGGAGCTTGCTATACAGACTAACGCCACGAGCATACGCAGTGACGACATAAGCATAAATATAACAAAAACAGAACTGTTCGTTATTCTTGTGCTAATGCTTATGTCGTTAGTGAAAACCAACCTTTACAAAGTGATAGACGGCAAAGCTGTTGTATCAATTGCTTCAGTTAGAACTTTATAAATTAGAAATATTTTAGTGTTACAAGGATCCTAGCCTCCTCGCAGACGTTCTTTGGGCTCGTCACGCAATCTTTCCTCTTCCAGTGGGGAAGGAAAGATTGCGTGACGAGCCCAAAGAACGTCTGCGAGGAGGCTACAAGGATCCCACCACGAAGAAAAAAACCTAATTGAACACAGGTAAAATTTATATGATAATTTTACTTCCGTGAACATTGCCCAAACATCTTCGGATCTTCCTCGGTCATCTTCAGCAATTTCAGCAATATTTGAAAAATGTTCGGAAACGTTCGCTTGACTTTCCGACGATCTTCGGCAAATAGTCGGAAATTTATATTGTTTATACAATAAACAAAAAAATAATAATGGTGTTCAATATCTCGAGTGAAACACGAGATAATTCTGCGCATCCACTATTTCTATTACATTTTATGCTTGCATAAAAGAAATCACAATTTTTTCAAATAAAAAATGTAGTTAATTTTTCTTGGTTGTCAATGGTCATTTAATCAACATAACTAGCCTACAAGCTCCGTCACATTGTATTGGACCCCCCCATCCCCCTCCCAAAGTTGAATTATTTTCGCGAGCGCGCCATGGTTTTCTCACAACCAACATTGAGGAGGGCGGGGGGGACATGATGGTAAAGTGTTGCAACAAATGTGACGAAATTGTAGGTGGAAGAACGGAGTTTTTCGCGCGCTCAGATATCGGAATATCATATCTTGCACCTTTAATGGTTTGCGCATCCATATTTCCTCTTCTAACGTATTTGGCCAAAGGGAAGTAAAAGGGGTTCTCCCGCACGTCTGAGAGACTGGGGGAACTGTTTGATCGATATGCAATTTTTTCTTGTGATGTCTTTTAATTATCCTATTCCTTCAATTTCATCAGGATTATTTTCTGGTAAGGTTGATTCTTTGGCTTCGGATCGCTCACTGCTGGCGCGTCTTTTCAAGCATCAAATTGATCACCGCGATATATCCGTTTGTCTATCGGTGTCGGAGCTATCCTCGGCTGAATATGTAAAGATCGCGCTCAATTCTAAAACGAAGCTTGAAAAATTCGCCTTGTGGTTCACGCTCTCCACAAAACAAAAAAATAGGCCCGCGAGGCGTGCTCATGGCTACTGCATTTTTTACTCAGAGAATGCGCATACATGTAGCCCATGAGCCGATTAAACGAAATGGGTTAGGGACTCTCACGATTTCAATCAGTAAGTTATATTTTTCTCTACCCAGCAGTCATGAATCCACATCATCCCTTTATAACATGTATACTAGACATACTAGATATAAACATTTCCACGCCAATGGCTTTCGTTAACTCTCACCAGACCTCTCAATTGATAATATAGGTCAAGACTTCGTTCTCCGAGTTGTCGCCGTTGAGGATAGTGCAGCAACTTTGTTGGTTTTTGTTATTTTTTTCTTTGGTGTATTGCATTTGATAACCCTAGCCCTAAGGCAACATCTCTTGCTTTGGCTAACCACACTAAAATAATCAGGCCCGTAGGGCGAGGGATGCGACAGGTGCGTCCGTGGACCGATGGCTGAAAATAAAGTGAATGAAAAGCTCTAATTCGCTAACTGGTGTAGTCTGGAAATGAAGCCTGAATCAACGAAGATAACATCGAAGGTCCGCCATTTGTAGATTTGCTGGGTGACATATTAAATTTTGGACCAGATCTTGAGATTCTATAAGCTGAATTTAACGTTAACGATAAATTCGACCTAAAACCCTCATACGGAATTTTAATCCCCAGGCTCTATCAAAATGAGAGAAGACTGGGTACCCCAATAATGAACTGCAAAAGGGCCTCAGCATGTGTGTCAATATTGGATAAAATGGACCGAACAGAGCCAGAGGTCACAGAAGAGCGAAATAGAAAGGCCGCAGCAAAATCCTGTCAATCGATAGATACATTTGTCCGTAAATTGTAAATTACATGTCACATAAAGTTTCTTGCAATTGTTTGTCATTAATCCATTTTGAATTTAAAAGTGCAAGAAATTTTTATGTTTATACGTTTGCTTTTTGCTGCCTGGTTTCATATCAAAACGCACGAAATGCGAAATACAGTCGAACCTCTCCACAACGGCCACCTTGGGGACAGAGGTAAGTGGCCGTTGTAGAGAGGTGGCCGTTATGGGGAGGTAGGGGTGTAATATGACACCATTTGTTTTTTTGGGGGGGACAACATTTTTATTTAAAAATGCTTATTATAGCATATGAATACGTAACACAATCAAAATGTATCAATAAAACAGAAACCAAAATGATGTTCAGAACAGGAATGTTAACAAAACAAAGCTAGTAAAGTACAGTGAGTACATCAGTTTGTACATCGTTTACTTTCTCTTTCGTGAAATTAAGTTGTCAAGGGTTTGTTTGCTTGAGTGAGTGGCTGCGAGGTTCTATTTTAATGTGACTTACTGTGTCACCAGGCATTTTTTTTTTTCAATTTCGCAATGCAATTTAAACACAGAGCCTTATCAGCTGTACTCGATTTACGACTGAAATAAAAATACAGTACTGTAAAAGCGTAAAAAAAATGGAAAATAGAAAAAAATGGGGGCCTTGTACTTTCTAGTATTGTGTGATTCTTCCATCAGTGGCTAAACACGTGCCGCAATATAAGATACTGTATTGCCCGACGATGCGTGGTACAGATGAAGTTGCGTGACCTTTATTACTGTACGCCAAAAAAGATAGGGTTTTAATGGCCGTTGCCGTTGTGGAGAGGTGGCCGTTGTAGAGAGGTTAAAACAAGAGTGAATGTATGGACTGTCCGCCGGGACAAAAGAAAGTGGCCGTTGTGGAGATGTGGCCGTTGTGGAGAGGTGGCCGTTAGTAGAGGTTCGACTGTATCAAAAATTTCCCGGCGGTACCCCCCTACAAACTCGGGAGGCACTCGAAAGTTAGTACGCGCAAGGAAAAGGAGACATCTGCACGCAGGCTATCCCCTCCCCTTTCGCACTTATTACGGACAGTTTTGTTTGTCCCGACGAAAAGCTCATATATTTTATCTTACATTACAACGGTCACTTTTCCGCTCTCATACAAAGTTAACCTCGCTTATCTGGCACTGTATATTGTCATGACATGTTTGACAACTGTCTTGCTCACTGTGCTGCGTGGCAGGCGTAACACAAAAGTTTCACTTCCTTGGTCTTTTACTGCAGTCATTAGACGTTGCTTAATACGGACAATTGTTCGTGTCCGTCTTATCCGGGTTCCACTGTACATACGAGGCGTTTCAATCACAGTCAAAACAAAGGGATTTGACTTCACGAAACTGAAAAAAAAAACCTGCCAAAAAACCCCTGCAAACTGTCAAAGCTATTTGCCTTTATCTCTGTAATTGTGTAATAACCCGACCAATTACACGCCGCGAAATTATTGACATATTATAAATAGACGACGAATTATTACACAAGAATCCATCAAAGAACAGTTCTCATCTTGACTCTGCTCATATCCTAGCTAACTGAACTGGGTAATTACAGTACACTGCACGATTCACGTTTAACGTAACAAATTTATTAGGTCACTTTTAGCAACACTCTGCTCTCGTAAACTAGCTCGCCGACTTGTCAGTTGCGGACAACAAACTCTGTTCAGTTTATTTACCTTCATGTCATTTTGATCAGTACATCTAACAAGACTTAAAACCCAAGCTAATTTGAATACAATCACCCACTGTTTTCTTAAACAACGGAAACTGTGCTCAAATGAGATGATCTTATCTTTCGTCTACAAACCAAGCAGATATAAAGTTCGTCGTTAATTTTAGAAGATATTTTCATATTAAAATCATTCCTCGTTCGAAAAAAATTTAACACACTTAACAATAGTAGATCTAAAATCCATTTTCTAATATCATTTTGTCACGATGTCCAACGTCAGACTCCCGAAAGCGCGGTGAATTAATTTTCTGCAATCCAGCACGCGGCTTTGATCATTCGCAGCATTCATGCTGACATAACAAAATTCTCAAATCACTCATCACTCATACTCTTCTGATTGTCGTCATACTGTAATATCTTTGTTTACACAGCAGCATTCGCGCTGACATAACAGAATCTAAAAATAATTATATAATTCACTGTGTAAAACTCGCGCCGTGATTGGTTTAGAACTGTTATCTGTTAGAGTACAGACGCACGAATGACGTCACGAAGCGGGAAAACGCGCGGGCGCCCTGCCTGCTCCAACAAATCCTTCGCTCAAAACAGAGAAATATTTTCGTCAAACTGGAAATATTCCGTAGGAAATTCAATGTTGTTCAATTGATACGAATTTTAAATCGGCTGTTCAAGCTTGGCTAGAACTTGGAGGAAAATATGATGGTCCTTTAGCTCATAATTTGTGAACAGAATCCGATAAATTTAGCGGGATTAAGCTTATCGTTCGCCGTTTATAAGCGACTTGCAACGGGATTTGGACTGGAATAATTCAGATTGTTTTTCCTCATATCAGGACGGAATAGAGGTTAGTCTCTAAATATTTGCTTTTCGAAACATTTGCTGAGTTGAGCTGTAGTTTATTTTAAGCCGTTTAGTTTTCACAAAGTTTTATTTGAGTGCATGAAAACACTGTGGCCTAAACTCGATGTTTGTTGACATAATTTTTATCGGCTTATTTAGCGTACATTCAAGTGAAAATCCGAAGCGAATATCTCCAAAATTATATAAAACAAATAGATTCCATGTTGCCGTGGGTCTGTTCAGTAATAGATCACAGAAGACGTCAAAATGTGGTAAGAACATCAGTGACCTTGCGGCGAACCACAACATATCAATCACGTAGAAACCGAAAACCTCTGTTGTTGCTGTGAAATTTTGCATTCAACTCCTCGACAATCTTTTAAAACCAGTACTTTCTAAAGTTTTTACTCTTCTGCCTTCGTGGTATGATACACAAACTGATTAACTAGATATTTCTTCTTCTCGGACTGAAATTTTAAACGACTTGCATGTTTCTTGCCGCTTTTCCCGACTGTCACTGTCACTTTTTAGCGCAAACTTGTACCCGATCGGACGTGCACTGTTCACTGCTTGTAAAAGCAAATTGTGCTACTCAAACATCAGTATAGGTGCTGCTAGCAGGTAAAATTTTGGACCGGTACAAGTTGTACGGACCGAGGCAAGCGAATAATCATCGCTGTAACCTTGAGATTAATGTGTGTGAATTGACGAATCTGTCAGTTTTGACGCTTGACAAAATTTTGTCCTGCTCTGGGGCAGGATGACGGCGCCTTTGAAGTTTGGTAAGGCTTGACAAAATTTTGGTAGGAAAAAAAATCGCCGTTCGCACTTGTGAAACGGAACTGATGACAGATATTTTTGCAAAACAAACAAAAATTCGCCTAGTGCGGCCGGGCCCTAATCAAACAAATGAATTGTACGAAGGACTCTAAAAGACCGGCGGTACTCAACAAAAGCTTCAACAATGTGACTCAATCAAACGCGACCCTGTTCGTGCAGTTGTCAAAGAAATACACCTACGTAAATAAAAACATTTAAAAACAAACGTGTCTTTCATATTATTTTGCAACGCAATTTCTCTCCATATAGCTCACTAAAGATGCCAATCTTCTTTTTAAGCATTGCACTTGACACCACTGTCAATGAAGCGAAACAATCGAACAATGCCATATCATGTTCAGTTATTCAAAGAATTGTTACAAAAATAAAGTGAATGGAAAAGCTCTAATTCGCTAACTGGTGTAGTCTGGAAATGAAGCCTGAATCAACGAAGATAACATCGAAGGTCCGCCATTTGTAGATTTGCTGGGTGACATATTAAATTTTGGACCAGATCTTGAGATTCTATAAGCTGAATTTAACGTTAACGATAAATTCGGACCTAAAACCCTCATACGGAATTTTAATCCCCAGGCTCTATCAAAATGAGAGAAGACTGGGTACCCCAATAATGAACTGCAAAAGGGCTCAGCATGTGTGTCAATATTGGATAAAATGGACCGAACAGAGCCAGAGGTCACAGAAGAGCGAAATAGAAAGGCCGCAGCAAAATCCTGTCAATCGATAGATACATTTGTCCGTAAATTGTAAATTACATGTCACATAAAGTTTCTTGCAATTGTTTGTCATTAATCCATTTTGAATTTAAAAAGTGCAAGAAATTTATGTTTATACGTTTGCTTTTTGCTGCCTGGTTTCATATCAAAACGCACGAAATGCGAAATACAGTCGAACCTCTCCACAACGGCCACCTTGGGGACAGAGGTAAGTGGCCGTTGTAGAGAGGTGGCCGTTATGGGGAGGTAGGGGTGTAATATGACACCATTTGTTTTTTTGGGGGGGACAACATTTTTATTTAAAAATGCTTATTATAGCATATGAATACGTAACACAATCAAAATGTATCAATAAAACAGAAACCAAAATGATGTTCAGAACAGGAATGTTAACAAAACAAAGCTAGTAAAGTACAGTGAGTACATCAGTTTGTACATCGTTTACTTTCTCTTTCGTGAAATTAAGTTGTCAAGGGTTGTTTGCTTGAGTGAGTGGCTGCGAGGTTCTATTTTAATGTGACTTACTGTGTCACCAGGCATTTTTTTTTTTCAATTTCGCAATGCAATTTAAACACAGAGCCTTATCAGCTGTACTCGATTTACGACTGAAATAAAAATCACAGTACTGTAAAAGCGTAAAAAAAATGGAAAATAGAAAAAAATGGGGGCCTTGTACTTTCTAGTATTGTGTGATTCTTCCATCAGTGGCTAAACACGTGCCGCAATATAAGATACTGTATTGCCCGACGATGCGTGGTACAGATGAAGTTGCGTGACCTTTATTACTGTACGCCAAAAAAGATAGGGTTTTAATGGCCGTTGCCGTTGTGGAGAGGTGGCCGTTGTAGAGAGGTTAAAACAAGAGTGAATGTATGGACTGTCCGCCGGGACAAAAGAAAGTGGCCGTTGTGGAGATGTGGCCGTTGTGGAGAGGTGGCCGTTAGTAGAGGTTCGACTGTATCAAAAATTTCCCGGCGGTACCCCCTACAAACTCGGGAGGCACTCGAAAGTTAGTACGCGCAAGGAAAAGGAGACATCTGCACGCAGGCTATCCCCTCCCCTTTCGCACTTATTACGGACAGTTTTGTTTGTCCCGACGAAAAGCTCATATATTTTATCTTACATTACAACGGTCACTTTTCCGCTCTCATACAAAGTTAACCTCGCTTATCTGTGCACTGTATATTGTCATGACATGTTTGACAACTGTCTTGCTCACTGTGCTGCGTGGCAGGCGTAACACAAAAGTTTCACTTCCTTGGTCTTTTACTGCAGTCATTAGACGTTGCTTAATACGGACAATTGTTTCGTGTCCGTCTTATCCGGGTTCCACTGTACATACGAGGCGTTTCAATCACAGTCAAAACAAAGGGATTTGACTTCACGAAACTGAAAAAAAAAAACCTGCCAAAAAACACCCCCTGCAAACTGTCAAAGCTATTTGCCTTTATCTCTGTAATTGTGTAATAACCCGACCAATTACACGCCGCGAAATTATTGACATATTATAAATAGACGACGAATTAATTACACAAGAATCCATCAAAGAACAGTTCTCATCTTGACTTCTGCTCATATCCTAGCTAACTGAACTGGGTAATTACAGTACACTGCACGATTCACGTTTAACGTAACAAATTTATTAGGTCACTTTTAGGCAACACTCTGCTCTCGTAAACTAGCTCGCCCGACTTGTCCAGTTGCGGACAACAAACTCTGTTCAGTTTTATTTACCTTCATGTCATTTTGATCAGTACATCTAACAAGACTTAAACCCAAGCTAATTTGAATACAATCACCCCACTGTTTTTCTTAAACAACGGAAACTGTGCTCAAATGAGATGATCTTATCTTTCGTCTACAAACCAGCAGATATAAGTTCGTCGTTAATTTTAGAAGATATTTTCATATTAAAATCATGTCCTCGTTTCGAAAAAAATTTAACACACTTAACAATAGTAGATCTAAAATCCATTTTCTAATATCATTTTGTCACGATGTCCAACGTCAGACTCCCGAAAGCGCGGTGAATTAATTTTCTGCAAATCCAGCACGCGGCTTTTGATCATTCGCAGCATTCATGCTGACATAACAAAATTCTCAAATCACTCATCACTCATACTCTTCTGATTGTCGTCATACTGTAATATCTTTGTTTACACAGCAGCATTCGCGCTGACATAACAGAATCTAAAAATAATTATATAATTCACTGTGTAAAACTCGCCGCCGTGATTGGTTTAGAACTGTTATCTATTAGAGTACAGACGCACGAATGACGTCACGAAGCGGGAAAACGCGCGGGCGCCTGCCTGCCTCCAACAAATCCTTCGCTCAAAACAGAGAAATATTTTCGTCAAACTGGAAATATTCCGTAGGAAATTCAATGTTGTTCAATTGATACGAATTTTAAATCGGCTGTTCAAGCTTGGCTAGAACTTGGAGGAAAATATGATGGTCCTTTAGCTCATAATTTGTGAACAGAATCCGATAAATTTAGCGGATTAAGCTTATCGTTCGCCGTTTATAAGCGACTTGCAACGGGATTTGGACTGGAATAATTTCAGATTGTTTTTCCTCATATCAGGACGAATAGAGGTTAGTCTCTAAATATTTGCTTTTCGAAACATTTGCTGAGTTGAGCTGTAGTTTATTTTAAGCCGTTTAGTTTTCACAAAGTTTTATTTGAGTGCATGAAAACACTGTGGCCTAAACTCGATGTTTGTTGACATAATTTTTATCGGCTTATTTAGCGTACATTCAAGTGAAAATCCGAAGCGAATATCTCCAAAATTATATAAAACAAATAGATTCCATGTTGCCGTGGGTCTGTTCAGTAATAGATCACAGAAGACGTCAAAATGTGGTAAGAACATCAGTGACCTTGCGGCGAACCACAACATATCAATCACGTAGAAACCGAAAACCTCCTGTTGTTGCTGTGAAATTTTGCATTCAACTCCTCGACAATCTTTTTAAACCAGTACTTTCTAAAGTTTTTACTCTCCTGCCTTCGTGGTATGATACACAAACTGATTAAACTAGATATTTCTTCTTCTCGGACTGAAATTTTAAACGACTTGCATGTTTCTTGCCGCTTTTCCCGACTGTCACTGTCACTTTTTAGCGCAAACTTGTACCCGATCGGACGTGCACTGTTCACTGCTTGTAAAGCAAATTGTGCTACTCAAACATCAGTATAGGTGCTGCTAGCAGGTAAAATTTTGGACCGGTACAAGTTGTACGGACCGAGGCAAGCGAATAATCATCGCTGTAACCTTGAGATTAATGTGTGTGAATTGACGAATCTGTCAGTTTTGACGCTTGACAAAATTTTGTCTTACGAAGAAAGTCTTACGAAGGAATGTTAAGAATGCTTCGACGACGAC
>MU827779.1:1333889-1347701 GCA_029204205.1 Desmophyllum pertusum | reverse complement strand
AGTCATAACGGCTGTAAAAAGTGCGATTTTTTTACCCCGCTGTTCCGTTTTATTCTCCCTCCCCTCGCCCTCCCCCTCGCCCCACCACACTCACAGCCCCTGGGTCCTTCCGAGGATGGCTCGCGGGAATAAACGCTTGTCGAAGCTCGTAAGAGAAAAGGGGGACTCAAGGCAGTCTAACACGCGTGTAGCACGCTCGCTATTATGCGTACAAATCGCGCTTCCCACTTGGCTTGCCTAGATACATGTAATGCATACATGCTTTCCTCCGGCCTTGACCGCCAATGATGGTTGTGGGTTTGTATTCTCACCAGAAGTTTTTTGCAAGTAGTAAGTGTTAAGAAATTGACTAGAAGCCGTTATTTTCGAGAGGCTTAATTGTTGCGATTTCATTGGAAATTCGGACTCAAATCTGTTTGATTGAAATAGTCTCTGATACTAGTTTTTTTTAATCCGTGGCAGCTACTGCCAACCATATAGACATACAATACAAAAATTCATTTTTAATGTTTTATTGTCAAACCGATAACGCCCCTTCCCTTAACACTTTATTTTTGAATGATTTCTTTTTAAAATGTCCTGTCACCAAATACGACTTTAGTGGGCGTTGATCGTTGGCTCTGGCTTGCTTGGTAAGGGCTAGGAAAGTGCTTTGGCAAACAAGGCCTAGGACTGCGATTACTCCACAGGGAAGGTCATTCCAGTAACCAGATGCCCTGACAGGAAGATCACTGTTTGCCCGGTCCACATTGTTGCTACATGGTTCCCGGGCCTTTCCATTCGGTTCATTTGGAGCCCAGTTCTTTGTAGGCTGGAATCCGAGTAATCACTCCAGTAGAAGGCGGCTGACTTCCACATCAGGCCGATCCAAACTTTGTCGCCTCGATGAGACTTTTCTTCTTCCTCGCGAGCGCCAGGACGAACTCGTTTTCCCGCTCACTTGGTGGACTTTACCAGGTCCCTGCTCCCACTCCTCCCATACTTTTACAGTACTGTTGGGACCTGGTGCAGAAGTCATTGATCTGTCTTCTTGCCAAGTAGCCAAAGCTGTTCGAACTTCTCCCATCCCGGGCGACAGTATCCTCCTAGAAAATAATTAAACATTTTTCAGTACAACCAGCCTGGGCACAACCCTATCACAAATTTCAATCCGCGCTACGATTCTGAAAAGTAACTTTTTCGCAACTCTCCAACAGCTATATCTTAGAAGAGGCGGATTTAGGATTTTTTCAGATATTTATAAAGGACGATTTTGGTTTCTGCGCAGGGAAATAAAATTATTGCTGTATCCTGCGTCGAGCGAGGTACTGATGAGTCCAGTGTAATTTTAGTAAATCATACAGTTGTTTAAAAACAAAATTCGTTTACAGGCTAAATTGAACAAAATTGCTCAGAGTCTATTCAAAGAACGCAAGCCATCGTGTAGATACTGACCTGATGCAGATCCGATGGCACACAGAATCACGATACAAAGCGGCAAAACTGCGAGCATCTTCATTATCTCGGTTTTCGTCAGTCCGGTTGTTGTATGAACAAGGTCTCGTTTGATCTCAATAAGTTTTTCTTCACGCGCTTTGTTGTCACGATTCCTCGTAATATGAGTTAAGCCACAGTGATGTCGGGCTTATATGCATTCCATCAAACAAGTTGGAACAAGAACATAAGGAGGAAGTAACATCTCTAGGAAATAAACACAGTGTAATGACTGACAGATAGTTGCTAGCGTAATAATCACCGTTTTGAAATTTTAGATACAGCTTTGTTGATTGCTCTGCTATAATTTTATAGTTCGCGGTCCCTAGTTTGCTTTTTGAGACCGTAAATTTTAGTTAGAAAATAAGTACTAGCTCGGTAGCCTGTTCGCACTAATTAATAAAATTCCCGAATTAGATTTATCATAGTTTTTCGGTTAAATTGGCGGCTACTGAACACACTTGGCGCGCGGTTACTTGCTTGTTCATCGCTCTAGTCAGTCAATTTTGCATCACTATAAGATTTATTTACTGAGCTAACGAGGTTGAGCACTTATTTAACGCTTTTCAGAAACAAGCTCGAAATATTTATTTTGCCACGAAGAGAGGATGTTGTTGCCATAGTGATACATATATTTTCAGCCCGAGCCAAACGAGAAAGAGACTCGAGATTTGCGATTTGCGAAAGTTTCTTCAACTCTCAGTAAGCGTGGTCAAAATGAGAAAAAACTCTCGACGACTCTCAGAAAAATTTGAGTAGGTTCAAATTCGATGAGAGCGCACGCGAGTCGACGGCGTCGCGAGAGTGAGCGCATGAGAGTTTCAACCCAAACGAGAGCGCGAGAGTTTCGGAACTCTTGTCAAGTTTTCCGCCTCGTTTGGCCCGGAATTTTGTGAAAACATCCTCTATTTGATCATCATTGTTGGCACCTGCCTGCTTCCAGTGCAACTTGTCAGAAACTTGTCCGGCATGATCGGCTCAGTGAAATCAGTTCCTGAATGTCAGAGCTGATCGGTTTAATATAGTAAATACAAGAACGCGTAAAACCCAGGCCAAAAGGCGATGAGATTTGTTGAGAGTTCAAACTCTAACTTTCGCTTGGTCTGAAAACGGCTCATGCACTCTCAGTGTTTCATCGAATTTGAAACGGCCGGCTCAATTTTTCTTGAGAGTCGGACTATCGCTCCCGTTTGGCCCACGCTCGATGATAGTCGATGAGCAACTCCTGACGCTCCTCTTGACGTACATAGTTCGCATGCACTAAAAAACCTTCATAACCTTACCTAGTGTGTATTCGAAGTCCATGTTTGTTTTTAGTATGGAGTTGCCACTTTCCTGTTTCCCTTACCTTAGATTCGGCTGGAAAATGGAAAGAAATGATGGAATATATTCCTTGCGATAAATCGCAACCGTTTATCCACGACATTTTCTCTTCATTATCAGCCACTCTGGGTCCGATAAAAAAAACTTTGGCAAATTTGTATCTTTGCCAATTGGAATTAATGTGATTCAGTGAAGCTGAGATCATGCCAATTAAATTTGCATTTGTAGCTGCTGCCATTGCAATAATGTATACGTGTCGAACAAAGTGGCGGCGTCCAATAAAATCCGAACAAGATTTTTTGAATAGTATCGACTCAGTAGAGAGAGAAAACGGCGTCAAATACTGTACACAGAAGAAAGGGAAGGTTATGCCGGGCCAACTTCAATGTGAGTCAAGAAACTGAGTGCGAAAGTTTTCTCTAAACTAACACAGGAAGCTAATTAGAAGATAAGTTCTTGTTTTTTCTTAGTCCATGCTATTTTTGGATACTCCAGTATAATGAATAACTCTACTTCCGTATAACTGTCAAACAGAGAAGTATTTTTGTCCCTTAATTAATTACACAGTTCAGAAATAGCCATGAATAATAAAATAATAAAAAATGCCTAACAACGTCCGGCATTTGCTAACACGTTAAAAAAAACGTTTTGGAGTGTTAAAACAAATTAATTGGCACAAAATCATGCTCTCCTAATTGTCATTTTTCAGTAACGATTTATTTTAGGGAATTAAAAAATAGCCTATCTTTGATTTTCAGGAAAGCGTACATAGTATATGGCTTAGTTGGACCTCATCACGGCCGGATTCCTTCGAAAAATCTGATACGTAAACTCGGATCTCTTTGAATTTCAATGTTTTATAGGAAAACTTGAGTTAATTTTACAAAAAAAAAATTAGTTGGAAGCGTAAAGCGAAATTGAAAGTGGTCAGTACTTCGAATGGCAATGTCGTAACATTGCAGTTTATGCGGGAATGACGATCAGATGAATAGAGATTCGAAATAAATATTGATTTCACTCCGCTTACTTAATTCTGTTAATTTTCGCCATTGAGCATATTTCAGATATTTCCTTCCGCTGGACGTGGTCAGGACCAAAACTGCTGAATGAAGAAATTACAACTTCTTCCACTGTTCAACTCGCACTTTGAAACTGAGACCGCAAAGCCATTTTACGATTTTACTATAGCTGTATTATCAATAGGAGTCTGCCTCTTTATAGTGAGTCGTTTCGGTGGAATATCTGAGCATCGGAAGGCCCATAATCGCCTCAGGGCTCACTACGGAGACACATTATGTATTCGGATTAAACTGGTTTCGAACTTTCATAACATTGGAAAATTAATGCCTGCTGTCAGTTTTGGGGAAAAAGGATACGAAGATAGGCCAGCTAAGATTTTTGAAAGCAGCTCGTATAAAATTCGGGTTCTGAGATTTCGTTCCCTAAATATTTCTGCCACTTTAAACAGATTAAACTGTGTTAGTTGACACGAATACTGATATCTCTTTAGGGCCTAAACATTCATAACGTTACTGGGAAAGCAGAAAAGCGACATAAAATTAAGTCGGCATTTGCTTGAAATTCCTGATAAGCTACTAGTCCAGGACCTGAACTCCTGGGTTGATTACTGACTTATCTCATAAACTGAGCCAGCTTATATTGAGGATTCAATCTGGCCATCATAGAAGCTTGCGTTGACGACGACGCTGAGGAGAGGACAACGCGCTGTTAATCTTGCAATTATCGAGATAAATTCAGTGTGTCTATCGGTTTATTGTCACGATATTTTAAGCCATTTTTGCGAAATGCAAAATCACCTTCAAATTGAAGAAAGCCTAAAAATAATAGTTCACTAAGGTAGAAAAACACCAAAGAAGTAATAATAAACCAAACAGGAACAAGGATGGTTGAGGATGGAGAAATTAAGACGGATTGCCAACGGCGAACTTGAACGAGAAATCGGGAGTTGAAAATATCGGGGGTAAAATTACTGTGAAAAAAATCCAAGGGAAACGACTTTTGGTTCGAGTTATCGGGATCGATGTTTGAGAAATTGAGGGTTCGAGAAATCGGGACTCCACTAAATAGTCACTGTGTAAACACAGCGTTCAATTTCAAATACTCCAAATAGAGATACAAAAATTTAGCCGCCGTGCAGTGGTTCACGTTCTCCAAAATACGCAGAATCTGGTCATTTCACGTTGTTGTTTCGCAGAGGACGGCTATAAGAAATGTACCAAACAGTATAACGCACGTGCAGAACTATTATACTGTTTTTTGCGACGTTCTCGTTGTCGTAGGTAGTAAGCGATCGAGGATACAGCTGAAATTCAGGCTAGATAGAGTATAGCTAAAGAATACTTTGTTGCGTTGGTACATGATGGCGGTCGTAAACTTATAATATTTTTTTGAGGTAATTTTTGCGTCTTGAAAAGGCTTTGGATTATATCTGGTTGAGATCAGTCAGTCAAGTTGAAAAGACGAATATTTGCGTGCGGTGGTAAGTCATCAACGAAAATCAAAATTACTCTGAACCGGACAATGATAAGTTATCGCTGAACATCAAAATGTATCTGAACATACCGCACCATGAAAATACAAGGGGTCCAAGGGCGAAAGCCAAAATTTAAAACCAAGGACAGGGGGCAACTCTAATGGAGGGGGACATTGGGGTGCTCTGAATACCGCAACACCGCAAAAAAAATCGAAAAACACCGCATCACCGCACGAAAAGTTGACGAAACACCGACACCGCAATATATTAAGTTACTTATAAATGAAGACGGCTTGCGACTGGCTGCTGAAGTATAAAATATTAACTGGACAGTAGTATTTGACTATACTGTGTTACAAATTAACAGGTTTAACAAAGGTACGTGCTTTTAATAAATAAACACGGGTTAACGAAGATATAGAAGCTATAAATTTAGTTCTGACAAGGACGACAAGGGTCGACGATTATTGCACAAGGGTCCAACAAGAAACCGTAACATCGCAAATAATTTCGTTTCACCGTACACCGGAGGTTTAAAAACACAAACAACGCACACCGCAGGATTTGAGATCACCGCAATACCGCAACGTGGGATTTTATTCACCGAAATACCGCATAAAAAAACTGAGCAACACCGCAACACCGCAAACCCCAATGTCCCCCTCCTAATGCAATTGTTATTCCTGACCGACTCATCACTTCCTACCTCCTGATATGGGAGGTCTTATTATCGAATGGATTTTTATCATTATTACTACCAGCAGAACTATTTTTGAGGGTGTGGGAAGTTTGCCAACAGGAGCCCGCCCCTCCATCTCCTGTTGCCAACCAGGCGCGCGAGTCGGCGCGCGAGGATTCGAGTGAGGAGCGAGGAGGAATCAAAGGTGGAATGGGGCAAAGTAATTAGAGCCGTTACTTCTTGCAGTCTCTGATTGGTTTATTGCTAATAAAAGACGGTTTGTGATGGTCAATCTTGCACGCCCGGTATTTTCAATCGACGTTCGATCGATTCCAGTTGCTTTTCAGTTGTCAAACATCTGAGTTTTTGGTGGCTCCACTCGAGGAAATGTAGCCAACATTTTCTTGCAAAAGACTACAGTTCGCCTGACATAAAACCTCAAACTGAAGTAAGATCTTCTTTCTACTTAGAGTCCAACAGTAATCTGGCAAAGTTACACGCTTTTATCGTCAAAGTGAACAATTCAGCCTTTTTTTGGTCGATAACAGCTGAAACCTCCCTACAATGGCCACCTTTCTACAACGGCCAGTTAGCAAGGTTCAACTATATTCAAATAATTATTGTAATATATTAAGTTATTTGGTCTCAATAGGAAATCTTAAATTCATAAATGGCTCTTCGCTCCACGTGGATGTGCTATTCTCTGGGTGAGCCCCAAATTCCATGATATCATTTTCCCTCAAGTTGTATCATGGTGCCATGACAAGAGTCTTCAGGACAGATTCTTTCAACAAGGAACCATTGATCACACAGCTTACACTTCAGCCATGACTGTTGTCAAGTTCTATCAAGAAATTGGTGGCATGGCGAGTGCAGGGTTTATATATTTCATCTAATTCCATTTTATGTCTGTTTTTTTTGTTGTGACAAATCCTTACAGTGTTGACCCTCTGAAAGTAACAACTTCAATTTGACTTTTTGGTACACTTATTAATAAATTTTGGAAAAGCGTTCAAGTCGTTCAGGTGATCATATAGACTGTGCTATCCCCTCCCCCTGGATAATGTACTATTTTGTATTCCTGGAAACTTGCTGGACGCCCTGGGATACCTGCTGATGCTGAAGACAAAGATGTACATGCGTAAAGTACAAGTTGGACCTACTTTTCAATGGCCTCCCTGGGGCAGAAGTAACTGACCGTTGTGCAGAGGTGACCGTCATAGGGATCGGCACACAATTGGCACAAAATATCCTGTGGCCGTCATCAGTGGAGGTTCAACTGTAGTTCGAGACATGTAGGCTTCCCCGCCAAGAACAGATTACTGAAAGCAGTAGGAATTTCTGGTATTCTCTCATAGTTTTTGAGCCATTCAGTAAATGTAATTTCTGATGGCTGAGTAGCAAAAGAGGAAATAGGTCAGAACTTCGAGAAAGAGATTATTCTGTCCACAAGCTTAAGTGCCCATAAACCTTTTTTATTTTATTTTCTCATCTGAATCTAAACATCACCCAAGGAAATTCTGCGAAAAAATGTTGCGATTTGCAGAAAACACGAATTGTTTATGAATTTTTATAAACTTTCAAATTTGCCGCCATTTTGGATCACCATTTGCTTTAGTCTCCCCTGGGTCCTTCTCGGTTCACAAAGGATCTGTGACGTAGATTAAGGAACACGTGACATCATACAAAGAAACTGTGACGTAGATTAAGGAACACGTGGCTTCAAAACAAAGGAACTGTGACGTAGATTCAGGAAAATGTGAGCCCGTCGGCCTTCTTACAGCGGGACGGGTATACCAAACAAAAATAGGATTTTGAAGATTTGAAACACTCATAAAAAATTCGTGTTTTACTGCAAATCGCAAAATGTTTTCGCAGAAATTCCTTGGGTAATGTTTAGATTCAGATGAGAAAATAATAAAAAAAAAGGTATGGGCACTTTAAACTACTCGGAAAAACAATTCCGAGTTCCCCCAACAAGAGTCGAACCTCATGACCTTCCGCACACCGGTCGGACGCTCTTCCACTGAGCTACAGGAGACTCGTGGGAGCTAAGGCCATATAACTAGGTTCAGGCAGTGTGACAAAAAATCCCGCATAGTTGCTGCTGGGATTAGACTTGTCGATGAGTGAGAATTTATGGAACTGAAGAAAGGTCAGAACTTTTCTGGCAGCACAATGACGAAGCGTGAATGTTGTCTTTTCTATGCATTATGAATAGATAAACCAACCAGCGGTTTTCGTGATGACCTGGTCAGATCATCCTGAATAGACTGTGTTAGTTCGCCCTCCCGCCCGCTTTATTGCGTTTTTCCTACGAACTAAGAACCTGGAACAGGATATCCTCACTTAAACGACACGTTATTGAACGGAGGCTGCAGTCACGAGGCATTAAAACAGTTTGCGAACACATGATGACATCTAAAATGAGGCTGCAAAACAATCTCTCAGTTTTTCCCTCTCGAGATTTCGATGCGTGACGCGCGAATCGAGCGAGCGAGGCGTCTCTACCCAATCCCACTCGTAATTTCCAGCTCGTTCCAGATCCTTTTCGTCGCCGCCGCGTGTCACCCACGAACATGCGCAAAAGTTTCAACAATCCAACAAAACGTTTCGTTCTCCTTCGTTTAAAAGGAGCGTCTCGTCTCGTCTCGTCTCGCCCAATCCCTTCTGTCCACACTGCCATTTTGGGGCTCATGCTCACAGGCCTCCTCAGAGACCCAGGAGGAATCAGTGGGGGGGGGGGGGGGGGGGGGGGGGGGGGGGGGGGGGGGGGGTGAGGGAAAGTCGAAACGGCTGTAAAAAAGAGGCGAATTTTTTTACGCTGTTTCCGTTTTACCCTCCCTATCCTCCCTCCCTCCGCCCCCCCCCCCGGGTCTCCGAGGATGGCTCGCCGGGCAATAAACGCTTGTCGAATCTTAAGAGAAAAGGGGGACTCCAAGCAGTCTAAGGACGCGTGTAGTACGCTCGCTATTTCGTACAAATCCGCGCTCCTCTTGGCTTGCCTAGATACATGTACTGCAATGCATGCTTTTCGCCCTCGTTTGGACCTGTGATGGTTGTGGGTTTTGTATCCTCACCAAATTTTTTGCAAGTAGTACCGTATTTTCGAGAGGTCTTAAATTGTTTGCGAATTTCCTGGAAATTAGGACTCAAATCTGTTTGATTGATATAGCCTGATGCTAGTTTTAAATCCATGGCAGCGACTGACAACAATAAGGACATACAATAAAAACATTCATTTTTAAATGTTTTATTGGCAAAGCCGGTAACGCCCCATCCCTTACAATTTATTTTTTTGAATGATTTCTTTTTAAAATGTCCCTTCCACCAAATACGACTTTAGTGGGGCTTGATCGTTTGGCTCCGCTGCTTGTAAGCTAGGAAAGTGCCTTTGCAAACAAGGCCACAGTGGGTGCGTGTGCGAGTGCTGCCACATGGACGATCATTCCAGTATCCAGATGCTCTGATGGGAAGACTGGATGTTTGCCCAGCTCCACATGTTGCTGCATGGTTTCCCGCGGGCTTTTCCATTCGGTTCACCTGGAGCCCAGAGCTTGTAGGCTGGAACCGAGTATCCACTCCTACAGTAGAAGGCGGCTGCATTTCCACATCAGGCCGATCCAAACTTGTCGCCTCGATGAGACTTTCTTCTCTCGCGAAGCGCCAGGACGACCTCGTTTTCCCCGCGCTCACTGGTGATTCTTTAATCCGGGCTGCTCCCACTCCTCACATCCTTCTGACAGTACTGTTTGGGCCTGGTGCCAAGTCATGGATCTGCCTGCTTGTCAAATAGCAAAACGCTGTCGAACTTCGCCCCCCCCTCCCCATTCCTATAAGCGACGGAGATGCCAGTAGACAATCCTCCTACAAAAGAATTAAAAAGCCTTTTTTTTTGTATCAGTACAACCTCCGTGGCTTCACAAATTTTTCTAATCACGCACACGATTTTCCCTGAAAAAGTCACTGGGTGCGCGAAACTGGCTCCCCCACCATCCTATTTAATCTATTAAATGAAGACATCGGATTTTGCAGGATTTTTTTTCGCTTTGCCAAGTCGATAGCGAGAAACACATTCCGTTTTTTTTTAGCAAGCGGCCTAAATTCAGAGTTGCAAGCACAAAAATTATTTGGCCGGAACGGTCGATCCGAACACGGCAAGGCAAAAAAAAAATCTGAACCTGAAAACCACGCTTGATGCACCTCCCCTCATGGCAGAAGGCATAAAGGAATCGCACGAGTGGCAAATGCGGGCAAGGCTGCGAGCATCTTTCATGCTCTCGGGGGTTTTTTTTTCCGTCGGGTTGTTTTGTAATGAAACAGGGTTCTTTCAGTTTTTTGATCTCATAAGGTTTTTTTTTTCTTTTCAACGCGCTTGTTTGTCACGATTCCCTCGTATATGGTTTTTCTTAGGGGGGGCCACAGTGAATTCTCGGGCAAGTAATTATGGCATTCTCGCATCAAAACAATGTTGGGAAAATCAAGAAACATAAGGAGGAAATTAACATCTTCTAGGAAGTAAACACTAGTGTAATGACCTTGACAGAGTTTGGGTTACCTACGCCGCCAATCAAACGTTGTTTTGGAAATTTTTGTCAGACAGGCTTTTTTGTTGATTGCTCGGCTTATAAATTTTTATGAGGGCGGCGGTCTGGGTTGCTTCTTGAAGTTTCGTAAAGTTTAGAAAAATATAAGTGAACTCAGTAGCTCGCTGGATTTCCACTATTAAAAAATCCCCGTTTTTTTGTGGTTTCTACGCGCCTTGGTTTTTTATCTCCATCCGCCGAGTCCCGCAGATTTTTTTTATGGTCTGGTCCAGAGTCCCCTCTCGGTTTTTCCATTCGCGTGGCGCAATTGAACGCATGGCAAGCTTGGGCGCGGGCGTTTTTTTACTTGCTTTGTCATTTATTGCCTCCTAAGTCCAAAGTGCAACTTTTTTTTTTGGAAAAAAAATCATCAGATGAGAAAATAAGAAAATTTTGAATTTTAACTGAGCAAACGAGTTTAAGTAGGGACTGATTTTTTATATCCTTTTTTCAGAAAACAATGTCCCCCCGAAAAATATTTTTAAATTTTTTGCCACGAACGGAGAGGTATTATTTTTGTTTTGCTATACCATATCTTTTTTTTTTTTATCTTTGGGATTTTTTGCATGAAAAGTTTCTTCAAAACTTTCGCGGCGAGGGCAAAAACGTGGTCAAAACGAGAACTGAAAAAAAACCTCTCGACGACTCTCCAAAGAAAAAAATTTTAAGTGGGTCAAAAAAAAACAGGTTCAAATTCCCGTAAGCTGAGGCGCACGAGAGTCCCGACGGCGTCCGCGTCAAGAAAGTGGCGCGCATGAGAGGTTTTTTTCGGGCCTAAACGAGAAGGCGCCTAGGAGTTTTTTTCCGGAAGTCAAGTGTTTTGTTTTTCGTTTTTTTGCTCGTTTTTTTTCTTTCCATGCGGTGCGCTTTTATGTTTTTAGTTTTTTTTTAATAAAGATTTATCGTGGTTGCATAAGTTTACAGATATTTTTTTGATCATTTTCTAATAAAATGTGTTTGGGTGCCACGACTGCCTGACTGCCAGCTCGATGCAATCTTTTGTCATGATCCAAGAAAAACTTGTCCCACGCCATGATTCGGTTTCCTGAATGTCAAGTAAGTTGGGGCTAAATGGCACTCCCTATTGAAGGAAATTAAAAGCAAATTGGAAAACTTTGAAAAAATGTCCCGTTTTTTTTTTCTTTTTCCCCCCCAAATGCGACTTTTTGAATAGCGTGTTAAAAACTAACACAGTTTTTGATCTTTTCGCCCCGGAGTTTTTTTATTAGGCCCAACTATTAAATTAAAGTAAGCAGAAAAGGCTGGGGCACCGCATAACGAACAAAACTTTTTTCCTGTAGGTGTCCCGGAATCGTCCGTTTTTTTAACGTTTTATAATTTTTGTTGCTTTTTGTGGCAGTCCTAACATGGCTTTATTTTTAAAAACGCTAAGAAAAAATGTTGCTTTTGCGGATTACCGTTTTTTTTTTTTTTTTAGCTGATACTTTCAAACATCAGGAAATTTTTTTCGGGATGGCGAAATTTTTATTCCCCGAGATTTATGAATGGGGCAAAGGCCTTTTGTTTTTGTCCTTTTTCGGCGAAAATCCTAGCCTGAACCGCTTTTTTTTGTTACCGCAAAAGACGACTATTTTTTTTTTTTTCATCTCGCGGAATAAAACAAAAAGGCATTAATTTTTCCCGAAATATTAGAACAGAAAAGTTTGGACTGGAATTAAACAATTTTTCCCCTAAAGTAAAAAGCTCCCAGTTGGGTTTTTTTTTGCAGGCACACTTTAATCGGCAAATTATCTGAAGTCTCTTGGATTCATAGACCTTTCCTGAAAGCAGCATATTTTTTCAGCAGCGAAAAACGAATCCAGTTTTGGGGTGGGGGCCCCCGCAAACCACGAGTTTCTAGAAGCACAGAGTTTTATCACCCAAATTTACGAGCGCCTGGCCAGCTGTTTGTCTCCTTTTTCCCCGAATAAAATGCGTCAGTGGCTGGCCAGTTTTTTCGTATCCTAGAACGACATTTTTTTTTTATTTTCATCCGAAAACAAGCAGGGGGCATTTAATTTTTCTGTTCGTGGTTTTTTATTCCAAAGTTCGAGGCGAATAGTCACCTTAAAGTAAATCTCTCGCTCTCCTCTCCAGTTTTTCGTCAAACTTTTAAAAGTCTTAATATCGGAGGCGACTGACTGTATGGTTTTTTTTCACACACAAGCAGTAATTATTTTCCATCCCGAAGACCGCACGTCATTTGAGTGGCTGGCCTTGACTGCGAGTTCTTTAGAACTTTAATTATAAGCCTGGACTATAGTACCCCGAAGGAGAAACCTTGAACTAATTTTTGAAAAATAATGAAAAAAAATGGCCCAGCATTTTTGAAGCATAGCCTGTATAATAATGTCTACCCGTATTAAGCGCACTTGATCAGACAGTCTTTGTAGTTTTTTTAAACATTCCAGGGCCTTATCTACCGCGATCCCGACTCACAATAAAAGGCCGCTTTTTGGGGCCAACGTCTAATAAACGAAGGTTTTGGGGTTTTTGGGGCAATGGCGGGGACACTCGCGGCGAGATTGTTGGCAGCACTCATTGTATGAACTTCCACAGATTAGTACTTTGAAAGCTTTTTCGGACCGCCGAAAATATTTTCCCACCAAACGCTGAATTGATCCATATGATAATAAAATAGGTTTATTCAGGTGCATCGGAAAAGTTGTGTAATAACCGCTCAGGGTAATTTTTAAATACGAGTCCTTTTTTTTTTTGGTTTTTCCGACCACTCTTTTTTATAATAAGTGCATACAAAGGAGGTTAGGCGGGTGCATGTAACTTGCTAATAAGCCCGTTTGTAAAACATAGGGCCGTCGCGTTATGTTTGATAATCGTGTCGGTTAGTTAGATTTACTATGCGCGGGCTAAAAAGTGCGAATTCCTATAGGGTCTGTCATTGCTATAACAACATATCTTATGACGCGCGCTCTACTATAATATTTTTAGAGTTAATACAGAACCATGTGCGTATACGTGTCCGGCGCGGGAACGGACAGCAAATCGAGATGTAGACCGTGGGGTGAGTTTTGTTGGACGACGATCAGTAGTATTTGGCAAACTGTGCGCATTGGCTGCACATACGAGGTTCCGTCAGGGAGAGACCCCTGAAATCTTCTGCCTTATTGACAGCTGCCTCTATTACACGGGCTTGGTCAAGCCAGACAATGGTCTCTCCTATGGGGGCAAAAGGCTCATGTCGTCAATCGATATTATGCACCGATACCTGCTCTCATAACGATTTTCTTTGTTGAGAG
>MU827779.1:1320354-1333389 GCA_029204205.1 Desmophyllum pertusum | reverse complement strand
TTTTTTGTATGCCGGAGACTAAAAGCCAAAGACTAAAACAGTTTTGCTGTAATTATGTATAAAATCCATAATAATCTTTCCCCATTGTATTTGAGGCGGATTTTTACCAATATTACAAATGTACACACATAATCTTAGAAACTCTGAGTCAAATTGTTACATTCCCCGGCAGACCGAGAACTGAATATGCCAAAGGTAGCTTACACTATAGGGGATCTGTTCTGTGGAACAAGATCCCTTCAGAGATCAGACAGCGGCCCAATTTGAACGATTTTAAAACCTCTTTGCATAGGAAAGATTATAAAGAAATAATGACCATTATTCTTACATGTAATTTAGTAGTTCTATAGTTAAAACTTTTAGTTTAATGTAGTTAATGTTAATCACGACTCTTAGGAAGACCATAACATTGTATGATAGGATATTCGTGAGTAAATAAAGATTGATGATGATGATGATGATGAGTATTAATCAGTATGTGACACAAAGTATCGAGGTCCCTACCCGGGAGGGGGGGGGGGGGGGGGTACCCCCTTATGTGGCCTATACGGGGACGTGCCGCTGGGCAGGGTATGGTTTTTGGCCTCCCAGCCCTGAACAGGGTATATAATTTCATGCGAGTCTGTCCTAAACAGGGTATTGTTCCGGGCTATTGTTGCACGGAGACGTTTGCCGGTCTTTTAATAGCAGCTCATCACTCAACATCACATCATTTTCCAAGACAAGATAAATGCTATTGTTGTCGGTATCCTACACTTGTTTTAGAACAATAGAGTGTGTATTTTGTCGTTTGCCCTAAATAGGGTCCTAAAATGGAGGGTGTTGCCCTACACAGGGTGGGTATTTTAGGGTTTTTTTTGCCCTAAACAGGGTCAGGGTTTCAAACCCTCAGCGGCACCCCTATACCCAAACATGGGCCAAGTACCCCCCCCCCCCCCGGGGGGTCCCTACACCGCTTTCAGATATATACATGTAAAGACACACACGTGACTCAACTTAGTGCTTCACTAGACTTTCTCAAAGTCCGTTTTCCGCATTTTGGTGATTTTGTCAAAGAAGTCGACTTGTGGCAAGTCTAGAGGAGTGGGGGGTGGGGGTATGGATTCGGGGAGGGGGTGGGGGTGGGAGTCCTTTTTGAAGGTACAGTTAGATTGGCTTACATGACATATTGTTCGAAAAAACTAAATATGGCGACCGTGGCGCGAAGATTTCTAACGCGATCAATACGGTCCTCGATCCTAAAAGTATTCAATCTTAATGCAACGATTCACACGAGAGTAGCGCTTGCTTCAACTCATGACGATCCTCTGGTGAGTAATTTGTCTGTTTTAACCCCGCTTGGGGTTAATTTAAAAATCTTAAAAATGACCGCCGTTAGAGTTCTTGCGGTACCTTTTGGGGTATTTGAGCCGGAAAAATATGACAGGACAGTGACGGAACCAGACCTGTTTATATAAAGGTGGGGGCCCGAAAATTTTCCTGCCCTTCACGGCTTATAAAATTTGGATGGGGACACGAAAGATTTTCGCCCACAAAGGAAGTGGGGGCTGGGGTAACCCTCCCCCCTCCCCATAGGAACTAGTGTGGTCTTAGAATTGGCACATTTTACTGTTGGGGGTGTAAATGAATTTGTGACACACCCACAAGGACAATTTAGGGGTTCCTTTCAAAATTTCCGACACATTATCACCCCATCACTTTAATATGGGAGACCCCTCTGGGAGAGATAGCAGCTGTAGTATGTAGAGCAGCTTGGAGATGGCGGGCAGAAACTGATGCCAAAATTTCTCAGTGTTTCTACACTAAAAGAGATGGACATTCAAGTCAAGTCAAATTGATCACATGCTGGTATATGCCAAAGACTATGATTGTTACACCACATGCTTTTTAGCTTGCGTAGCAGTCGTTTCCTTTCTGAGAGCGTGGGAGGCGCACGAAAGCGAAAAGAGAGAAAAGAAGAAAAGAGCGAACAAGAGCTCTTTTCGCTTTTTGCGCGCCTCCCACACTCTTGGAAAGGAAACGACTGACGTGCTTTTGAAGGGCGCATTCTGTTCTGTGCTGAGTTACTATCATGAACAGGGGCGGATCCAGACCGGCTTACACCATTTTACGGAAATCGGTCAAATTTCCAAAATGACTCAAAATCGAGGGAAATGTAATTTTACAGAGTGAAAAATCTAAAAACATTTGCCTCCGGATTTCCATAGATTCGGCGCTCAGACTCTAGTAAACTGGTCAAGTTTTTCCTGGATCTGCACCTGATGAACGAATAGTGTATCCAAAAAGTTGGTTTCCTGTACACACCCAGACACACTTCCAGATAGCTAAATATTAACTGGGATCCCTCACAAGTTGAATGTCGCAGTGTGATCTGTGTATCTTTTTAATAAATAAAAATATTTTAACAGGAGGCTCCTCTCGCTGGGGTGGTGTTCAGGGAGGTCCTGAATTAAATTAAATAATATAAGAAAAAAGAAAAAAAATTCTGTTTTGTAGGGCATCACTGGAACAGGTAAATCCTTGGAACAGCATCAGAAGCAACAAATGGCTCGTGGTCTCCCTAAAAAATGGCCCATAGCTGGTGTCACGCATGTGATAGTAGTGGCGTCTGGCAAGGGAGGGGTGGGCAAGTCTACAACTTCAGGTATATAATAAGTAGCCTGCGTGGCATAATATTATAATAAGCCCCAAGGTCAGCAAATAAATTCTCCTTACCAGCTGATTGCCATATATTTTGTATTTAAAAGTCGCCTTGGAAGAATATAGTTTTTACATCGCACATGATCAGGTCCTTCATTCTTATGCCCGTTTTGTTTAAATTTGGCATGGCTGAGTTGAAAGAGAGTGGAAGGGGCGACAGGGGGGTGGGAACCCGGAAGTAAAGGGGTGGGAAGTCAACTAGGGGCGGGAGAAGAGAGGGCGGGAAGCAGGATTCCCAAGGTGGCAGGAACCGGGAGAAATAAGAAAAAAATTTGCAACATTGTGTAATATTTTGCGATAGAAAAAGCAGGCGGAAACACAATGGAAGGAGTGGGAACTGGGAGTAAAGGTACGGGAAGCGGGAAGATAAACCCCCCCCCCCCCCTGTCCCCGCCAAAGTCTGAAAGATAACTTATAGATTGATCACAGCTGTGGACAAACTCTAGCAAGCCTATTAATAGTATGTTTTGATTTTAATAACTTGAACCAGTTGAAGTGAAGGTGCTTTAATCATCTCAGATACTGATTTTCCTGGTGTTGATTTTTCCAGTGAACTTGGCTTTGGGAATGCTAGCAAGCAAGCAGGTTTGTAGTACATGTAACTTTAATTCATTAAAATCTACAGTGTTGAACTGTGCAGGAGATCTAGATATTTAGTCTTGTGTACATACTGTAAATGTCTGAAAATTAGCTGGGTCTTTTAATTAATTATTTTAAATTTTGTTATAGACCTGAATATTGTAAGGCATGTGATCAATAATATAATTTTTCTTTGTGTCATGTTAATTTGGGTTATTTTGTGTTGATATTATGCAAAGTGCCATTGAACCTACATGTATGGGAAAGGTGCTATATAAATTCTTTATTTCTTATAATTATTCTTTATGATTTAGTCACTGCGCATTGGACTTCTTGATGCTGATGTATATGGACCGTCCATACCAAAGATGATGAATTTAAAAGGACAACCAGAGCTGACCAAAAAACGTTAGTTATGTGATCAATATGTAATTACAAGATGAGAGAGAGGGAGGGTAGGAGAGGGAATGGTTTAGCTAGTATAGGAGCTGCAACTTGCCTTGAGTCTTGGGGTTTTTAATAGTTGAAAGCTTGAAATCAGAATTTATTAGAACTTAATAAATTCCCAGAAAGTCGGTGATACACTAGCCCAGGCAATGTCGAGTCGTATTAAATTGACCATAGTTTCCATGCTACTTTTAGTGAAGGAAAGAAATTAAAGTGTATACGTCTGGTATATATGCATGTTAAATATTATTAAAAAATAATAAAATAAATCAGACCTGGGGGGGGGGAATACAGTTACTAATACTACAATAAACATAAATATTTTTTATGGTTTGATAGAAAACCAGGATTGGAAGCCTTTGGGGGGGGTAAATATTTGGAGTGCCTTGGTAAGGATGCTTCTTTATTATAAATCCCACTTTATATTATAGGTAAACGTTTTCTCTTTTTTTGTACCTAAAAAAACTGCCCAGATGTTGTGGGTTTGCTCTTGTACATTTGGTTGGTTACCTCCACATTCAAGTTATCTGACTTTCCCCTCCTCCCATAAGCATAAATTGATAACTATCCAACAGCTGACACTGACAATCTTACACAAACAGTTACCAAGTTATTTTTTTTATAAATATACATTTCATTTTTTGTAACCTCCCACATGAAGCGG
Organism: Desmophyllum pertusum; assembly: GCA_029204205.1. NCBI lineage: Eukaryota > Metazoa > Cnidaria > Anthozoa > Scleractinia > Caryophylliidae > Desmophyllum > Desmophyllum pertusum. The sequence continues at coordinate 1,328,999 of MU827779.1, read as the reverse complement.
ATCAACAACTCTTTCAGTTAGTCATTTATATACATTTATTTATTTAGAGAAAATAAATTTCTAACTAAAGGGTGACGTGTCTCTGCTAAATGGCAGTTGAACTGTATATGTTTTTTTTTTTTTTTTTTTTTTTTTTTTTTTTTTTTTTATTTTTTTTTTTTATTTTTTTTTTTTTCTTTTTTTTTTTTTTTTTTTTTTTTTTATTTTTTTTAGAGTGGAAAAAGAACTTGGCTTCTCTTTGCAGATTAAGTGGGGGGGGGCGGGGGGGGGGGGTGGGGTAGGAACCTGGGAGTAAAGGAGGCAAGGAAGTCTAAGTTGACAGTTGATGGGAGAAGAGAGGGCGGGAAGTTGGGATCTCCCAAGGTGGCAGGAACCTGGAGAAATCTAGGGAGATTTTTTTGGCAGCATGCATAATATTTTGGCAATTATAAATAGCACGAAATGGAAGGAGCGGGAACCAGGAGTATACAATGTACAGGAAGTGGAAAGTTCCAGACCACTCAGCCCCCCCCCCCCCCCCCCCCCCCCCCCCCCTCCCCCCCCCCCTTCCTCCCACAATTAAGACACTGAGAAATTTTGACATTAGTTTCCTTTTAAAATAAGTCAAATTAGTATTATATTAAATTATGATTTCCCTTTATTAATTCATATAATTAGTAGTGCAATTTTGTTCTTCTTAATACCAATAAAAAATTTTAATGTCTAAGCACTTTTTTGGTAACTTCCCAGTTTTGCTTGGCAGTATGTCCATGGTGTTTCTTGTTGATGAAGGTGCACCAATTGTTTGTATAGTATTAATGGTAATTTAGTGATTATGTAACTTTCAGCCTCTGACAAAACATATTCAACAGTCATTACAATTGATCTTTGTCCAGACAAATTCAAGTTTCCAATAAATATATTTTTATTGTTCAATCAATAAACAGTGTGCGCAGTCACTATTACTCTGAAAATTGTCATACCATCTTAGCACCCCACTTTTTATTCATTTCATTTTGCTTACTTTAAAAACTTCAGGACGAAACTGTCTCAGGGACATGATTTTTCCATTAACAAGTACTTGTTCCCCGACTGGAGGTGCTGACCCACAGTTGACACATATATTGTGATTATCTTCTGATATAATTTCTCCTACTGTCACTTTCATGTAGACTGAAACCTTCTGCACCTCATAACAGGTCATGTCTGCTGTTGAAAAGCTCTTGCGGCAAGTGGCATGGGGAGAGCTAGATATCCTTGTGATTGACATGCCTCCTGGGACAGGAGACACCCAGCTGTCCATCTCACAGTTTAATTCACCATCTCAGGTCAGCGTTTAGCATTTGTCTGGTTGTAATGAAAAGCCATCTCAGTCGTGTAAAACAAAACTCGGGCCCTGTCTCTTCTATCAGATCACTCAAATTTCCACTCTGTTTTCCAGATTTACTAAGTAAATGCCTTTCTCACGGGGATGTTAAGAGATATACTTTGTCATTAATCAAATCAACATTCAAATGGAAATTATGGTTGAATGATTGCATTATTCAGTCAAACTTTTGAAACTTGAATTAAAAAAAACTGAAGCCGCTCTGAATTAATGCAAGTATTTAGACACAATGCTTGAACAGCTGTTTTGACTGAAAAATTTACCAATAATGATTACTGCAGCAGGTGCCGTGATAGTAACCACCCCCTCAAGATATCGCACTGCTTGATGCTCGTAGAGGAGCAGAAATGTTCAGAAAGGTTAATGTACCGGTAAGGAATACAGCAAATACGAACATACTTCATATTATAATTAATATTTAACATAACATTTTGGCTAATAACCGTGATTGGATGGCCAGCTGTTTTGCAATGAGATTTCATGTATGCATAGTTAGTATGTAACATGGTTATGACACCATGTTACAAAAGAAATATCAAAGGGCCGCTTCATTGTTACATAAGCAGTGTTCTCAGTTGAACCCATAACACCTGTGACAGGTGTCACTTGTGTTATGGCTGTGAAGCAAGTGCTGTTGTTCAAGGTCTGTTGGTCCACATGCCCCTTTTTATAGCCAGCCCTGTATACCGAAATGCATCAGCTGATAAAAAAGTTATTGAGAACCCCTGCATAATCCACGGCAAACACTCAAATGAGTTTGGCAGATTGAAAGTTTTTGTGTAAACACAATTTTATTTTATTTTATTTTTATTTTTTTATTTAAACAATATTTATTCTCAACATTTGCTCTAAGAGCAGATGCTCATCTAGAGAGCTTACGTTGTTTTCACAATTACAATAACACACGATCAGATAAAGACAAATATAACAAAAGAAAAAAAGAATTAAAAGGACAGGTACAAGCAAAATCACACAAAAATGGAAAAAAATTAAGAAAAGCGGTTTGATTGGGAGATAAAGGACTGAACAGATTTGAACAAATTTACATTAACTTGAAAAGTCGATAGTCAGGCACACCATTTTCATAAAAAAGCCAATCAATTTTTCTCTCTGGCTATACGAATGCTAACCAAGCCAACCCATCTCACAAACCAGCTGGGCAGTGCGGAGGCAACAACAAAAATAAACGCGCTCCAGAGCAGGCAATGATACTTGGGAAGTACAGAACAGTACAAATGTTTATAGGGCATCCTTCCGGATAGGTTGTGCATCGCAAAATGTGGCATATTGTTTGAAAACACAGTAAGCCCAATTTTTTTGCATCCAGGATCGCCCATGCCGGTACAGTGAATTTAACCAACCATTAAGCGGGACCACACCTCCAGGAAAAGTGTTTTTCCCCTTATAAGAGGTTGGGCCCGACTTGAATAATAGAGGTAATAGGACTAAAACAGACATTAGGTTTCCACGTTAATTTTTGCTGGTGCTGACCACCAATAGTTTGTGTCCCCTTTACAGACTTTAGGGAAGGTCCTACCGTGTTGGTGTACCCAAAGGTAGAGGTTCCACTTTGCATTTCCTTTTCGCAAGGCATTTCCACTTGCTTGTGGTGTTCTTGCTCTTAAACCGGTCCTTGGTACTTAGTTACACAAATATGAGACAACACTACCTGTTATGTCCCAAGATTCACCTGCTGTTGACCAATGAAAAGCCTACCTAAACTATTGGACATCAAAGATGGAGCCAGAAAAATGTTTGCCAAGGAAATGGGACTTAGACGCTCCTAGGTTATGTTAATGCAGAGTACGTGTAATGACCCAATTAAGGGCAATTTGGCAATAATGTAACAAAAACAAAAATAACATTATTATCCCTGCTGAATAACTACCCGACGGCCTGATACTTAGTCCAAACAAGGCTGGCAATTGTTGAATAGTTAAAAAATCAACATGATCTCCCTGCTCAATAAATTGAATTATTAGTGAGTGCTATGTATAATTGTTTTTTATTTAATTCAAAACACAATTGTCAACCTTGGATAGTGGCTAGATAACTGTGACTGTGCAATCTCAAACTTCAGGCAGCGCTTTTTGCAAAGATGTTCCAACCAAGTCTTTTTCTTTGAGTCATGTTAGGTTCAACAAAATTCCAGGACTGGGGACGTGAACTTATAATAGGGACATTGCATGTAGTTTTGTACATTAGTTTGTCCACTTCACTTTGTTCCTATAGGTGATTATTCCCACTTCCATATCGACATACGGTAGAAAAAACATCAGATGCAGGAAAAACCCAATTAGTAAGTTTCTCAACCGAGGACAGTGTCCTCGAGGTTATATTTGTAAGGGAAAAATTAAAAGTCTTTGATTTTCAAAAGCTATACAATTCTCCCTGTTTTTGATCCATACATGAATGTTCTGACTATAATATCCCAGTGACTGTACATGTTTCAAATGTTAGACACTGTTTACAGTTTGTTATTTTGGTAATGTAAAAAGCTTTGTTCCGCATTTATTACAAACAAAGCCAGGTCATAATCTGATGTGCATGTGGGTGACATTCAATCTATTTCGGACATCTCATCACAGCTAATTAAATCGAATTAAAAACTTCACATCCAAAACATAATTTAATTTGTTTTTCAAATCTGTAATTTGATCTGTAATTTGTGTAAAGATTGTTGAAAGGACACAAAATAATTTTAAGGGATGCAGCCAAAAAAAAAAAGGAAAAATGAAGATTTAATTTAAGGGAACGACAGGCCTTGGGATGGATTTTATTAGCCTATAAAAAAATACTGATAACCCTGGGCTTTAAAGCATTAATAAACAAAAATTTTTAATTTGAAACTTGTAGTTTATTACATTTTGATCTTATGTAACTTTATTAAACAGACGACTATCTGCCTACAAAAGCAAATATGCCCAGTGCGGCAATCTTGGAGAACACTTCCCCCATACAGGAGTTTACCATTCTTGCCTTTAAAAAAGAAGCCTGCAAGTTGATAGTAATAAGCTACTAACTGGGACATGCAGGTCAATGATGGAACCACATAGTCACATGATCCAATTCTGATGTATGGCTTGGCTACAGTTGAAGATCAAATTTGATGCAAACAACTTTGGCCTGGTGGGCACTGTGGTTGCAAACATGAGACAGCCTGTACACTGTATAAAAAGCAAATGTATGGTGACAACCCGTTCTGTGTTGAGCCAAGATGTGACTGTGGGTGGACACCGGACACAGCCGTTGAAATGATTGCAAGGAGAACATTCTGCCGATTTTGGAAAATTGTTATTCCAGCTTAGTGCAAACGAGAGGATAAATTATGTCATGTTGCTTAGCAACTTTGGGACAGAAAATTGTGGGCTCAGTCCTGTCCTCAGAAACAGGATTTTGCCATCAACTGGTACTGTTTCATTTCTTGTAATGTTAGGAATTTCATCTTTTTCAAGAATGCTCAACTTATTTTTGAAGTGCACAATGTAGTATAAAAAATTTGATTCTAATTTAACAAGGTACCACCAGGAAGTTCTAAACATTGGTTGAAACTGTATAAGGGTTGCGAATAAAATTATTTTATTTTCATAGAAATGGAATAACAATCGTCATTGCTCAAATTATGGGGTTCCAATAATTGAGACGAGATTTACTATGGGGAATAAAAGAAGAAACAATGGCTACTTGACGTATATAATTAATTTTTTTCTATATGAAAACCATGGAGGAGGCAAAAAGCTTGTCAACACACAATCACCAAACAATAATCTTTAGTTACAGAACTGATATTAAACTATTGACATGTAACTGGATGGTGTAATAGAGATGAAGAAGATCTTATTGTTTTGTTTATAACTGTCAAGGTAGTTTATACACCAATTTGTAAATGGCTAACCACCTTGGCGGCCAGTTGTTCAAAGTGTGGATAACACTATCCAACGGATAAATCACTATTCAGTGGATAAGTGTTAACTAAACCAAACACATTTTCCACTGGGTAGCGACTTAATAAATAGTGTTATTCACCATTTGAACAACCAGGAGACTGGTGTGAGTGGCATTAGAGGCATGGGCTAGCCAGGTCCTTGTCAAAAAAGGTTTATCTTGAACAAGAACTGACGAGAATCATTTCTGTACAACTTGCCTTGGGTGGTTGAACATTTCTCTTACTTTTGACAAGAACAAACATGGCGTGTTATAACTCCCAAAAATTATGTAGGGAAAAAAAAGCTGATTAGTTTACAAGGGCTTCTCTTATCAATAAAGAAAAGGGGTACTAACACTGCATCCACTGTCATAAATGACTAAAAAAACATTTCCCCCAACCTTTTTGTGAGAAAAGGCATTCGTAGTCTTCACCGTATGACTCTTGCAGTGGACTGGAAAGTAGTGGTGGCCTTTGTTAATAAGTCTGATATGTTCCCTATAAGCGGCAGGAGACACCCTTGGGAAGCAGAAAAAGGTGGCGACATTCAACAAACAACAACAACATCCACTCAATTCCTCTATCAACAACCATCTGGAGGCTGCCGCCGCGACTTTTACAGGAATTACATGGTGGTAAATTACAGGAGTGTGTCTTGAGGGCTACATGTGTAGGATAGGACTACACGGCAGTCCCTCATTGTATTTCTCAGCGAGACCTGACGTGGGATCAAAGCGTCAAACAGGTGTCTTTGGTCGAACAGGTGGGCTGTTAAGTTAGAAGGGGGCTGTCCGCTTTACGAGAGCAGTGTCCACACTCTGAGATTCCTTCCAACTGTAACATGTATTGTCTACTTGGGCTGCTTGGGTTCGTCGGCATTTCAGGACAGAACACTCACTTCGGTGGAATTATAGAATAGGCATCCGCCTGGGTGGGTCTACGCCCTAATAGCAAAGCAAAAGACAATCTATTCGTTTTAGTTCATAGTTAATGTTTGATTTTTGGGCCGCGAGTCCAACGAGCTGTCAAAACACTAAGACAGTAAACATAATGTTTAAAATTTCTGATCGGAAAATGGCATATATTGGATGCATAAAGGACTATGCAACGAAACCGAATGGGGAAAAACAATGCACTAAAGCGTGGGAAAAAAAGTTATTGGTCCCTTAAAATCTAGGTGGACAAAAAAAAATAAAATCTTATTGCCCTCATTAAAAAATTTGGACCACCATAGTTTAATTAGTTTTTTTTCTTTTCCCGGTGGCTTATCTCCCACTTGTTAGGGTTCTGATTGGCAAGCACCAACCAATTCTAAGATGCGGACTAACTATATAATATGTAGCAATGGGATAATGTAAAAATAAGTAACATATGAAACACATACAGTCTGGTAAGCTGTCAAAACACGTTGCTAAGGAAACAAAGGCAAAGCATATTTATTTTGGTGCACACGAAGGTAACTGCCTTTTGTTTTCATTACTTACTGCTTCTCATCCTCTACTACTGTACATGTTATGATAAGGCAGCTATTTTAGTCCATAGCCAGGCTTTTGGCCGCATCTATTACTTTGAAGCTTAAGTATGATGAAGCTGATACTGCGTTGGCGGTAACCGATTGTGATGAACAGCTGGGAATAAAATTGCATTAACACAAAAGTTTAAAATATCAGTAATGTTAATCTGAATTTAACCCACCAGGTAAAAAAAAAGTCGACCTGCATAAAAATCTAACGCCTATTAAAAATGTTCTCCTACTTATTTGTCTACATGTTATGTTCTAATGGCAACGAATAGGAATTAATTACCTTTGTCTAGTCCAGCCCTTCGGGTTTTCCATACCTGATTCCCGAGGCTCTAAAACAGTCGCAATCGATGCACGAGGGAACAACCAAATGTGCTTACTGAAATAATATTTTATTTATCTTAATACATGGGCCCACAAAGCCGATTTTTGTTAGAAAGCCATCCCAAATGTTACACAAAACCGTTTGATCCACCAGAGTGGCAAATGTGTTGTCGTCTGAAAGAATTTGAATAATATCGCGAACAATTCAATTGTCATGTAAGAAAGAAGTGTCAACTTTAAATTGCTTTTTTATTAGTCAGTAAATTGTCCTCTATAGTCTACACAACGATAGCTACCGTCTATGTACAAGTGAGCCCGTAGTCCAAATATTCCTTTTGCTTTTCTAATGTTAAAAAGTATGCATGTACTGAGGTTAGCCTCGATTACTGACCGCACTTGTCGAGTCCTCTGGGTCTTCGCTTCTGGCTCATGTTCCCAAATACCAGCGGCTGGCTAACTCGAGCCTAAAACATGAGGCTAACTGAGCCAATACAATGCCAGATCTGAACCCTGTGCGACTCAGTGTTGCATGTCAAAACCCGCTGCCACATCTACAGTTCTTATCCTTGCATCACTCAGATTCATGCATTCAGTTGATGTAGAAAGATTGAAAAACAATGCGGAGCAAATTCATAACCTAAAAAATCTTGAGCAACTCCAAGCATCGTTTTTACAGGTGAAGAGATGACCACAGGTCGTGACTAATAATCAGCCTTTGACTGCCTGCAGGAAAACGGAAAAACCCTAGTGTAATTAATTGCCCATCCAGGGACGAAGTACTAAATGCAATACCTCTAATTGCTTCATGCCTACAGGAACACTGGAGTTTTTAAATTTTAAGTGCTGGCACCTGATAATAAAAAATTGCCTGAACATGTGGTTGGCCTGAAACAAATCTGCAATAAGGAGCTTTGCGACAATGCGTGAGCAAGAAACAAGAACCTGTTGAGTAGGGCAGAATCTAAGGAGGAAAATTGGGAAAATTTACCCAAACATCTGCAAGTCCTTGACTGGCAACCCCCAGGAGCAACGGGAAGAGAGAGAGCGTAACTGAAACATACTGCGCGATGAGGAGCTACTGTCCTCTGAATTCCTAAAATTGCATCTGGCTATGGTGAGCGGGGAAATCTGGATGGGGGGGGGGGAAGATGAGGAGGACGGAGAAGAGGATGGGAAGGTAGGGGAAGGTAGGGAGGAGAGGTGGAAAGCAGAGAAAGGAGGAAGGGGAGAAAAGAGAGAAAAAGGAGGGGAGGGAGGAGTGGGAGGGGGAGAGGAAGAAGAGGGAGTAGGGGAGAGGAGAGAGGGGGGAGAGGAAGAGGGGGGGAAAGGAGGAGAAGGGAGGGGAGGGGGGGGGAAGGGGGAAGAGGGGGGGAGAGGGGAGAAGGGGGGAGGAGGGAGGAGGAAGGGGAGGGGAGGGGGGAGGGAGAGGGAAAGGAGAGGGAGGAGAGGGGAGAGAGAGGGGGAAGGGAAGGGGGGGAGAGGGGGAGAAGAGAGGGAGGGGGGGGAGG
>MU827779.1:1284449-1319854 GCA_029204205.1 Desmophyllum pertusum | reverse complement strand
CTTGGAAGAGTTCTCACCCTGGTGTTACCAGACACCTATGACGCTGAGTTCGAGTCAGGCTCGGAGGACACCTTAACGACGAATTAGACAGCAGCCTGAAATTCTACCGTGAGTACGACAAAGCAATTAAGGACCGAAATACCAGAAATGTGAAAAAGGCTTCTCTGGAAAAGGTTCCATTATCTGCCTCTCATCAAGCAGTTATGAGACGCGAAAAGGAAACTACGAAACCAGGAAGTAAGTTTACGATGCTTCATGCACATCACTGGTTGGAGTTTTCTCATTGAATACGTTTGCATGCAATACTGGACCACCGCCGCTTCGTTTCCAAATGATGATGGATATCTTCCTCGTGCTCAAGCTAGCAATTAATAGGTCCGTGGATATTGAGAAGGCTTTCCTACTAGTGGTGACTGGTGAATGAGGAAAGACAGGGATGCCTTGCGCGTTCTATGAATTTGACGACATATCTAAATGAGAAAATCCAAATCATCATCGTGAAGCGATTCGCGCCAGGGCTGTGTCCTTCGGGGTAAACGCAAGCCCCTTTCCCCCTTGTAATGGAACATCTCAAGCCATACTACAAGGAGGTTGATCCAGAATTTTATGGAACAAGATGCTGGCGGGTCACTCTCTCGACTGAAGCGACCTAGTAACACTGGAGTAGATGACGTTTCATATTGGTTGAAGGCATTCTGAAGGGAATTTTGCCACTCCCCCAAGAAGATTCGAACCCTCCTGATAGAGCACTATCGAAGAAATGAAAGGCGGAGCCCTAGAGTATGCTGCCTGGAAAAGTAAAACAATTTGGGCTACAACCAAGGCGCCGTAGGATTGAAGTGCCGTGAATGTCCACGTGAAAGCGTTCAGTAGTGCTACTAAGGTCTGTTTTAGAGCCTACCGCTTATCTTCTACGATTAATTCACACGACACAAGGCACTAAGAAGCGGCGAGTGAAGAACGACGAATTTGCATGGCCCCTGTCAACTTGAGAAGTAGGTCCTGCGTGGCTATGCGTACAACAGGGGAGGGAGGAAGGGGAGTTTCGGCGACGAAGCGCGAGTGCGAGGAGAGAGCGCCGATCAGGGGCGGTGGACATGGGGGGCAGGGGAGACGTCCTGGCTATAAGAGCCCCGATTGGTTCATTTCTGCCGCAAAATTTTGATTGGTTATTTGAACAATTAGTCGCATAACTGTCACTCAATGCGACGTTTCTGAAACATAATCAAAATGGCGGCCGATGTAGGATTGCTTTGTGGGGAGCTTTAACTGATTTGAACGTCGTCGCCAGTTCCCAAATGACTGTAATCGTGAAACCGGAGCAAGACGTGGCTGTAAAAGCTCTTTTAGATGGTAAAGATGTTTTGGCAGTGTTGCCGACCGGGTACGGTAAAAAGCTGATATATCAAATGTTTGTTCGCGCCAAGGACTCAAGGACTTCACATGAATGCATGGTAAAGCAACGATTGTTGGCGTCTCTCCGTTGATAAGCATAATCAAAGACCAGCTACAAGATATGTAATCACTGGGATATTCTGCGGTTGATAGCAACGACATATCGCCCGCAGAAATTCGCCAATGTAACTCAATGTTATTGTTATAGTTTAAAAAGGTGACAGACATACGCGACTCCCACAGTTCGTGACATTTGTATATTTGCCGTTCTTTATTAAAATGCTGTTTGCTTCAAATGTGTTTCTAACGGGCAATATGTGTTTAATTAATGAGGAGGACTTTCAAGTAGATCCTTCGACTGTGTACATTATTCTAGCAAATTGTTTAAGAGGTCATGCTCGCTTTCCTGTCAGGCTTTCGCCCGCGTGAATGTCAATCATTCAGAACACGCGCTTATTTCTGACTGGTCGTTGCATTGACAGTTGACTTAATTGGATTAACAAAAATATCGGTGGGCGGAAATGCAAATGAAGCGGCTTTTGTAGCAGGCGTTTCCTGCTCCCCTTTCCGCCGATCGCGCTCTCTCCTCGCGCTTCGCGCTCGCGCCCGAACTCTCCTCCTCCATCTCCTTTCTACGCCCGCCACGCAGGCTAACTGAGAAGGTTCTGAATTCTGAAGTCATTTGGGTGAAGGAACTGCAGAAAACTCTTGACCAGCAGAAGTTGAAGGAATTGAACTCACGTCTTAGGCCTTCCTTGGACAGTTATGGGATTACAAGAAGCCAAGGGAAGCTGATGAACTCTACTTTTATCCCTCCCAATTTCCGTACAACCTTAATCATTGGAGACTGCAATGAAAGAGTTATGCACAACGGTGTCAAGGAAACACTAGCAGAACTTCGCAAACGCTACTGACTTGTGAAGGGAAGACAGATAGTGAAGATTTTGCCCCACCCACCGCTCAGCAACCTGAATTCAGACTTGAAGACAAGCATTCCTTCGAGAGTGTCGGTGTTGATTCCTTTGGCCCACTTATGTCAGAGAATCAATCCAGTTCCAATCCTGTGACTACAAAGGTATACACTGCATTGTACACTTGCGCAACGACACGAGCAGTGCATTTAGAACTGACGACAAGTATGAACTAACACAAGCAGCTGTTTCTCGCAGTCTAAGAGTATATGATTTTGTCGGAAGGCGAGATATTCAAAAAAGTCTCGATATGTATGTCTGACAATTTCAAGTCATTCAATATAGCATATCTGGAAAACCCAAGAAAATGACTATTTCTATCCTCGATACTGAAACAACCATAAATCGGCAAGTGGCGGATTCAACTTTTAGTCAAAGGCGCCATCGCTAAGGGGAGGTTTCTTCCTGTTGAGTCGCCTGGGTGATGTCTACAAAGATTTCGAGTTGATGACGGTTTTGATTGAGATAGAAGCAGTTCTAAACTCGCGGCCGCTGACCAATGTTTATGCAGAGCATGTCGACGAACCTTGAACCCCTCTCACGTCTTGATTGGTAAGAGTTTGTTGACCCTTCCAACACCCAGAGTGTAGAGAAATTCCATGCAATACTCAAGAGACCGTCACAAGAAGAGCAAGATATCAACAAACACTGGCTGATCATTTTCTGGAAAAGAGTACTTCTTAAGAGAGCCTGTCACTAATAACCAGACAAATTTTAATTTCGCGGCAAGGGTGGAAAATTCGATTTCTCTCTTATTTAACGTTTGATAGGCTAGGGTATAACAAAAATCACTGGATACTTCTTTTGGCAAATATCCTTTTATTTGAAAGAAAGTGCAAATAACCAAATTCCGTTGAAAATCACCATTTGAGGGCGTCAAATTATTGCACGAGTTTGTTTACCCTCGCAAGCAAAAACGAATGATTCTACGTTCTTTAAAACACTGAAAACGTTTTGTGCAATGTCTAAATATTTGCCACAACGATTTTGGGAAATATTCCGTTGTTCTTTCCATAAAAAATATTTAATTACGAAGGCATATATTTCACTCACGGTAAAAGTACCTCGTGAATAAAATATATTTTCACCATGTGCTAAACCTTCAAATGGATTAAGCTTCTGGCGGTTGAATTACAAAAGGATGGCCCTCGAGATTGCTGCAAAAATTTATTTGGGGTAACGGTTGAGAGCGGCGTGAGATCTTTTCAAAGTCCGTTGAAAATCCGGTTATTTGACCTTTAGCGGTCAAGCTTGTGCGGGTCACGCACATAATTTCGTCCGCCGTGTCACATGTTTTAACCCATATGAGATTGAAATAACCACATATCAAAACATTGCGAAATATTCTTACCTTATTTGCTGTAGAAGACAGTTTCCACTGTTCATTTTAGTGTGATTATCTTGTCGTTCGTCGTATATTAGTTCTGCTTATAACGTCCGATGAACACCGGCCAACTGTCAACGTTCGAAAACAGTCGAACGCAACACAATCTTTGTAAACATTCTACACATTTCATCATCACAGCATCTTGTTCAACGGTTTAGTCATTTGTTGAATGTTCCTCGGTTTTTAGTGCACTAAAACTAAAAGATAAGATCACACTGGAAAGGATAGGACTACAAACATGTCGGCGCTTTTGCAGCTGTAGCTAGCTGTTTATACCTGGGTCGTCACGCAACGCTATTTTCATCAGCATTTCAGCGGCAGCCAGGGCGAAAAAGGCTGATAACACTTTCAACTGAAATACCAGGAAGCCCATTACCAGGAGCCGCTCTGCTGACAATACACATGATTATGATCCAACTTCAGTAGCACGTTTTAGTACCGTCATCCTACTTTGCTGCAATTTTCTTCTGCAATTTGCTGCAATTTTCTTCTGTTCTGGACGGATGGAGGGGTCTTATAACAGGATACCGTGTGGCACCAGGAGCCATAATCAAGGACCTGGCTCCAGGTGGCACTAAATTTTTGCAGATTCTAATTTTTTGCTATTTATTCCGGATCCGCCCAAAAAGGTTGTCCCAAAAATGTATTCCCGCCAAAACCCTCTTCCGCAAAAATAACTAGCTTGGCACACTGGCTTTTTTGTTATCGACAACTTTTTATTATCGACAACTACTGATAGTTATTCGATAACAGTTGGCCTAGTCTGTGGAGGCCCAAATTACCTTCAGATGTTTTTTGCATGACTCAATTTCTGCAGTGCAAATTCCCTGCGCATAGCAGTTGTTTGCACAGTTGTTTGCAAGTTCTCCATCCATAGAATCACAACGCAAGAGTTTTAAGAAACATAATTTATTAGGGCCTCCACAGACTAGAGAGATAGTAGAGATAGTCGTCAACAACTATCTAGTTGTCGATCATAAAAAGAAGTCGATAACAAAAAAGACAGTGTGCGAAGCTAGTTAGCGATAACTAAGCCCCTTAGTTATCGATAACTAGCTGCACACACTGGCTTTTTCTGTTATCGACTACTTTTTATGTGATCGATAACTGAATAGTTGTCGACAACTATCTCTCTAGTCCATCAAAAATAATTTCCGGAATTTGAGTTAGTGGACGTACAGTAGTGGTGAAAATTGTTTCGATGTGACGTGTCGAAGTAAAGCACTCACCATCAATTTAATTTGCATTCTTGAGAATAAAAATATTATAGTTAGCTGATTTGGGAATCAAAATATTTCGATTCCAAACTGGTTAAAGGAGCTATGTTACGATATTTTAAGTCATTTTTGCGAAGTGCAACATCACCTTCAGATTAAAGAAAGCCTCAAAATAATAGTTTACTAAGGTAGAGAAACACCAAAGAGGTAATAATAAACCAAACAGGAACAAGGATGGTTAACGATGGTGAAGATTAAGACGGATTGCGAGCGGCGAACTTTTTTTAAAGATGCGCCATATGTGACGTACTCCTTTAAAAAGAGGCAAACAGTTTAGGCTTGTTTCCATGTCCCATATTTGAGCCAGATTTCAAAATCCAGCTTGGTAACGTAAACAATGTTTTCCATTTTCAGTACATAATTTTCATCTAAACTAGTTGTACCTATCGCTTAAGTGCCAACGAGCGAAATAGTAATTTTTGTTGATAAGGTTTGTATGTAAAGGATGAAATGAATTGAGAATGTTGCAATATTCCGAATCAATTAATTAATGATTTATTTACAAGTCTCCTCGGTTAATTTTCATAACTTTAAACCTGATTCCATTGGTATTGAAATCCGAATACATTGAGCAAACTTCTCTCTTCTCTTGTCTATAAGTAATGTAGTCCAGTCCAGTCCTTAAAAATCCAAGAAGGCTCATAGGCAGGAGCATATCACCCTGGAGCCTCCATCTCTTTTATTGGGCCTATGACACGGCGTAGTTTACACCTTGAGCTATTTTTAGAATTACTTTTGCCACGAAAATCACCCGTTGCGAGCACGAGGACGAGGCTATCATTCATGTTTCAGATTAAAAATAAACCAGGAATGGACGAGAAGAACGTGGAATAAGAACTAGAACGGCGGAATGTCGTTACTACGAATTCTCACTATCGTCCGCGGACATACACGGAAATCTTATCGCGGGAGACGGATTCTAAAAATAGCCAAAGGTGTAACTATGCTGTTGTCATTAATCAGCACTCCTCCGGAGTGATATGCTCCTGTCATAGGTCAGTCTGCGAAGATTCGGTATGTCCTGAAGTTGAAGGCGTATGACGTCACAATTAAAAATTAACCACAACCATATATGTCAAAAAAATCTCACTTACATACCGAAAATCACTTACGGCACATTTCACAGTTGGATATGAGATTTTAGCCTATGAATTAAGCTGCGGCTCGCTCGGGCTCACTTACGCTCGGGGCTCGCTTTCGCTCGGGGCTCGCTTTCGCTCGGGGCTCGCTTTCGCTCGGGGCTCGCTTTCGCTCGGGGCTCGCTTTTCGCTCGGGGCTCGCTTTCGCTCGGGGCTCGCTTTCGGTCGCAGTTTTCCTTTCACCCCATCCCCACCGCGGAGCCTATTCATAGGCTAATGATATTTTTTCTGCTAAGATCTTCAAACTGCGCACGGCGTTATACCTGCCGCCTCGAGAGACTCGCGTTTTCGCTCGGCTCTCTGGTTGGCAAAAAGTGTATCTACCAACTTTTTCTCAAGTTTGCCAACAGAATTTTAAATAGCAGCCTTTCTAAGAATTTGTCCCAGTCTATGTGCTACAAAGTTAGTACAAGGTGTTACAATTGTTGAAAATCTTGTAGAAGATTCTGGAACACATCAGGCCAGACCTTTCTGTAGATTCCTGCTTGTTCAGTGTTACAAATGGGTTGGGCGTTGGAATCAGTACATGAAGAACTCGACTGACTGAAAACCAGAGACAATAATGGTCGAAGCAGCGATAAGAACGCGGCACCAGTTTACGGAAGATGTCTAATATTTATAATTTCAAACTGGAGTTAATTTTTGCGGAAGAAGGTTTTTGCAGGAATACGTTTTTGGGACAACCTTTTTGGGCGGATCCGGAATAAAATAGAAAAAATTAGAATCCGCAAAAATTTAGTGCCACCAGGAGCTGGAGCCAGGTCCCTGATTATGGCTCCTGGTGCCCGGCACACGGTATCCTGTTATAAGACCCCTCCAATTTTCTGCAATTTTCTTCTGTTCTGGACGGATGGAGGGCCTCCATCCAGAACAGAACAGAAGAAAATTGCACCAAATTGCAGAAGAAAATTGCAGCAAAGTAGGATGACAGTGCTAAAACGTACTACTGAAGTTGGATCATAATCATGTGTATTGTCAGCGGAGCGGCTCCTGGTAATGGGCTCCTGGTATTTCAGTTGAAAGTGTTATCAGCCTTTTTCGCCCTGCCGCCGCCCTCGCCCCTCCCCCACCCCCTGAAATGCCGATGAAAATAGCGTTGCGTGACGACCCGGGTATAAACAGCTGCAAAAGCGCCGACATGTTTGTGGTCCTATCCTTTCCAGTGTGATCTTATCTTTTAGTTTTAGTGCACTAAAAACCGAGGAACATTCAACAAATGACTAAACCGTTGAACAAGATGCTGTGATGATGAAATGTGTCGAATGTTTTACAAAGATTGGTGTTGCGTTCGACTGTTTTCGAACGTTGACAGTTGGCGGTGTTCATCGGACGTTATAAGCAGAACTAATATACGACGAACGACAAGATAATCACACTAAAATGAACAGTGGAACTGTCTTCTACAGCAAATAAGGTAAGAATATTTCGCATTGTTTTGATATGTGGTTATTTCAATCTCATATGGGTTAAAACATGTGACACGGCGGACGAAATTATGTGCGTGACCCGCACAAGCTTGACCGCTAAAGGTCAAATAACCGGATTTTCAACGGACTTTGAAAAGATCTCACGCCGCTCTCAACCGTTACCCCAAAGAAATTTTTGCAGCAATCTCGAGGCCATCCTTTTGTAATTCAACCGCCAGAAGCTTAATCCATTTGAAGGTTTAGCACATGGTGAAAATATATTTTATTCCACGAGGTACTTTTTACCGTGAGTGAAATATATGCCTTCGTAATTAAATTATTTTGTATGGAAAGAACAACGGAATATTTCCCAAAATCGTTGTGGCAAATATTTAGACATTGCACAAAACGTTTTCAGTGTTTTAAAGAACGTAGAATCATTCGTTTTTTTGCTTGCGAGGGTAACAAACTCGTGCAATAATTTGACGCCCTCAAATGGTGATTTTTCAACGGATTTTGGTTATTTGCACTTTTCTTTCAAATAAAAGGATATTTTGCCAAAAGAAGTATCCAGTGATTTTTGTTATACCCTAGCCTATCAAACGTTAAAATAAGAGAGAAATCGAATTTTCCACCCTTGCCGCGATATTTCTGATTGTTAGGGACAGCCTCTCTTAAGCTTTCGAGAATAGCACCGCCTAGATGTAAGGAAGCGGAAAGTCAACACTATCAAGGTGGGCGTGTTGTGATTGTACAGGAAGACAATGTGCGGAGAAACTTGTGGCGACCAGGCAGAATTGAAAGACTGATCAGAGGGAGTGGTGGAATTGTACGTGGAGCTGCTGTGAAAATTGGAGAACGTGGCAAGGCGAGCACCGTCATTGAAAGGCCGATCCAGAAACTCTACCCACTAGAGACACATCAACCCAAACCATGTAATCAAGAGGAGTCGTGCATTGCTCGGCGTTTGCCTAGACGAAGGGCTGTGGCAAGGAGAGGAGAGGAGGAGAGGACAGAACATTTAAGAAGGAACATTAAGAACTGTTTTTACTTTCTAAGTTTTCTAATGACCAAAGCTGAACATGATTCTTATTGTAGTTGTACTCTGGGCCATTGCGGGAAGTGTTAATCTCGTACCCAGATCCCACTCTGTCTGACACTGAAAAGTGAGATCTGGTAAAGTTCGAAATAACGCCTGTTCTATATTGGATACTACTTAAAATATCGTCTTATTCTAATGTGTGCTGTGATTGGCTCTCGCTACTGAAACATTTTCGCATATTCGAGGGAACACTAGAGATTTTCTGTAGCCTGTCGGAAGAACAACTAAACAGTGTCAACAGTCCCTTTTGTTTAAAACGATCTCCCGCAAAGCTTCCTTTTGTGGCTTTTATACAAAGTTTTCCAAACCTCTCTCTCGAAGAATTCTCAGAATAACTCCGTTGAATTCTAGGAATTCATCCATGTTTATTCGATCACAACAGACCGAAGGACAACTAAGAACAACGGGAAGGCCCGTATATCGGGCCTTGAAATCAAACATTACCAGATCTCCCTTTCGCGTAGCAGAGGGTGATCTGGGTACGAGATTAGGGAAGTGTAAGAAATTGTTATATGCATTTTTGTGAGTTTTAAGATAATTGAGATTTATTGTGATTAATACATGAAGTTTTTGTGACGCGTACGCTCTCTGAGTCTTACGAGAACACGTGCGAGAAAATTGCGTATCTTTTGATCGATTCTGAGAATTCTGGATGTGAAATCTGTCTACGAAGAATAAAATACAGTCCTGAGAAGCTCCGAAATCTTAACATTTGATATCGATAAACTGACTGCTGACAAAATTTGGTGGTATTTTGTGGGTTTTCACGTACCTGCGTTCTACAAATTTTGGTGTTGAAAACGTATCAAGTCCCACGACTAAGCTTATATTAAAAATAAATAGTCCACCTTCGAGTTCCCGTAGTAAATTCAGTTGATTATGAATAGATATTCACACTCTAAGTCTTTCTGGAAATTTCACCACGCGCTATTTTTTCGAGACCTCTAATGCTTGAAGTCAATATACCAGTCGCCAGAACTGTTTTTTTTTTTTGGCGCTCAGAAGGTACAGTACCTGGAACATGCTTAGTCGTGACTCCAATTTGTTCAGTCAGTGCTGTTCCCCTTGTTGAGCTCTGACAAGCTACAGAAGCATCAGAAGCATCTATATCAAACGAAAACATCACAGATTACTTGTAAGTCAAGTGTCAAAACTATATTTTGTGTAAATTATTTTGTGGTCCCTCAGGGAGGTTCGATTGTACACTGATAACTCCACAGGTGACCAAAGCGTACTATAAGAGTTTGTATGGATTTGATTATAAGAGTTTGTACGGATTTGAAATTTAATTGAAAATATCTTCTTTTTCCTATGAAAAGCTTCAATAAAGTTTGAAACCTTACCTGGTGTCCTTTGTTTGTCCTCCCTGGTGCTTCTTTAAGCCATTTGAGCGATTTTCGATTCAACGGTCTGTATCATACTAAGAGAGAGAAAAGGTTGGAAAGCAAGATGACGGAGACCAGTTCGAAAAGATCGCTAAAAGCAACTTAAAACCAGACATACCTCGATCTTACCTCTTCACGTTCCAAAAGCGATGGCTAGTCAATCTTTCTATGTGATTCAATAGCGATCAAGTTGAATTTCGGAGGCAGAAACTTCCTTTGAACTCACAATTCCGTTCGGAACGACCGCCATTCGTCCGTGAAATAAAAAAGTTGGCATAGAACTAACGGTCGAGGACTAAATCCATCCCATCGGGGGAGAACGCGGGAGAGCTCTGGTCGCCATTATCCAATACTCACTTGAGTTGAAAATAGAAGAAAAACCTGTGGTTTTGTGACTTAAATTTTATCCTCATTTATCCTCGTGTGATATTTATCGTATGGAATGTGCTTTATTGTTAAATATCTTCTATTTTCAACTCAAGTGAGTATCAGATAGTGGTGACCAGAGCTCTCTCGCAGTGCCCCCCATGGGATGGATTTAGCCCTCGGCCCAGGTTTGACCGTTAGTTTCTATGCCAACTTTTTTATTTCACGGACGAATGGCGGTCGTTCCGAACGGAATTGTGAGTTCAAAGGAAGTTTCTGCCTCCGAAATTCAACTTGATCGCTATTGAATCACATAGAAAGATTGACTAGCCATCGCTTTTGGAACGTGAAGAGGTAAGATCGAGGTATGTCTGGTTTTAAGTTGCTTTTAGCGATCTTTTCGAACTGGTCTCCGTCATCTTGCTTTCCAACCTTTTCTCTCTCTTAGTATGATACAGAACCGTTGAAACGAAAATCGCTCAAATGGCTTAAAGAAGCACCAGGGAGACAAACAAAGGACACCAGGTAAGGTTTCAAACTTTATTGAAGCTTTTCAAGGAAAAAGAAGATATTTTCAATTAAATTTCAAATCCGTACAAACTCTTATAATCAAATCCATACAAACTCTTATAGTACGCTTTGGTCACCTGTGATAACTCTGATAAAAATGCTGAGCAACAAATGTGACTAAGAACGCTGCAACCTCGTTCCAGGGGGGGGGGGGGGGGGGGAAGATGAGAGACCCTGGGAACAAAAGTTTTGGAAAGTTCAAAAGTGTCATATGTCTACATAAGAATTCTCCGAGACTTTCTTTGGTGTTTGTATCAGGCTATGTACACACAGGCGTCATTTTCTTGTTTCTTAAACAATAACCGGCATCATCAATAAACCGGCATCAAGTATCTTTATCTTTGTTGTTATCTTTATCCAGCAACCGATTAGTATTGGACCCTCGTACAATTCTCAAAGAAAAAAAAGCGTTATACCATTATATGCCCAACTAAATGCAAAAAAAAATTAATAGACTATGGATAGCCCATGGGTAGTCCTTTTATAAGTGAACAACGTTGCTACTAAAACAATTCATACCATAAGTCATGCTGATCATCTTGTCAATGAGATCTTTACTTTGCATCTCCCAGTTGTACTCCTTCTCGTATGCCGTACGCAATAAATTAGACTCCTGAAGTCGACAACTCCTTTCTTTGCAGCAAACATCCCAGATTGCTTTGGCCCATACCTCGGGATCCTCTGAATTAATCACAGAAAATGAACCAAATGATATTTTACTCAACGCCTCTCCAAACCCAGAGTTTCTACTTACAAGAATGGGTAGACCTGCTGATAAAGCTTCAAGACCTGTCAGACCAAAACCCTCTGTTCTTGAGGGCATTACCACAAGATCCGCTTCATAAAACAGGCTTTTCAAATCTTCCCGGCTTTCCAAATAGGTTCGTACAGTTAAATTGTTAGCGAGGATACAAACAACACGTTCGCGCCAAAAATTTGCTGTTGCTGTCATGAAATCCCGCACATGCGCAGACGTTATTCAACCCTGTCGCGTGAGGGTAGGGGGCGGGGAAGGAGAAATTCGTTCGCCCGCTCCCCACCCCCTCGCGCTCTGCGCTTGCTTCCGCTCGCTCGCGCTTCGCGCTCTCTGTTAGCGTCGAGAAAATAGAGAGGCTGTGAACAGTCTAAGTTGGAGGAAATCCCCCGGGAATTCGCTTTCTTCAACACGCGCACGAGCTATTTACATTCCAATGCATCCGAGGCAAAGATAATAACATATTTTTGACAGATTGTTAACAGGTTAATTTCAAAGGGGAGAACAGCGGAATCAAAGGAATGTCCATAAGCTCCGCCACCTTCCCTCTCCCCAGTCTCCCCCGGCTCGCTTCGGTCGCCCTTTTCTTTTTACCCCATCCCCACCGCGAAGCCTACCTTATTATAGGAAATTAACGCTCGTGTTAAGGACGGTGCCTTTTAATACCAAAGTATTTTTGCGCGGTTTATGACTATGCGAGAAAAGCAGATCTTAGCAAGGGCTATTGGATTCCAAAAAGAAAATTGGGGGTAACCACGCATTTTTCAGAGATAATATATCAAGCTTCAATTTGGAAAAAAATGCTGAAATAGCAATTTCTCGGAAAAAAAATAAAAACATATTTTTTCGCAGATTCCCTTTGAATTTGCCTTGACATACACGAAAGCAACAATAAATATAAAAAGCTTTAAAATACTTAACAAATGGTAATATAACAACTGCTGTTTATGTGTTTTTTAATTAAAATCATCACAACGTAGCCATTATCAACCCTGACAGCTCTCCTCTGGTATACCAAAAATACAGTCTAAATTACTTTTGCACAGAACAAAAAATTAATCATATGTTTAATAGGCTTACCGCTTCCATTTTATAACATAAACAAGAATTTTCGAAGAAAATATAACCGGGCTTTTTTTATCAAGCAAGCAAGCCGTTTTACCTGCTTTCTTGCTTGAAATCTATCAGATTAGTCACGGCAGTCACGCTGAAGTCTGATGTTTGCGTATAGTGCCTACTGTCAATTTTCTTGCCTCTGAGCAGTCTTTGAAGATCATTCCTCAATATAAAGCCAAAGTTGAATAAGAGGAAAAAACACGACAACATAGGTACGAATCGGTGTTGAACCATCAATCGCAGACGTTCCGCGTTGCACCATCATCATTCGCAGCTATTCTAGTCACAGTTCGACAAATTGCGTGAGTCAAAATGTGATATTGTAACGTAATGGTTGTTCAGTTTATAAATCTTCTGCATACAAGGAAGTGAATTGCTGCACCAACACGAAAAAGTAATGTATTTCACACTAAATAAACAGCAGAGTATTCATGTTCAAATCAAAAGTAATAGCTTGATATGAAATTTGACCTAACGGCGACCCTGGTTTATCACAGACGTTGACTCATGTGACCCCATGACGTAATCGTCCTTATTTATAAATCTGCATTTCTCAGCAAGTTTCTGTTTTTCTCAGAAAATATACGGAAAAGATATGTATTTCACACAAAATGACAATTATTTAACAGGACAATATTCATAAAATATCATTTAGGCAAAGGATGACCCTGGCGAAATCTAACGTAGCCTTGATAAAAAAATTGATCTAATGGCGCTTCCAGTGTATGTGATGTACGTACGCACCTCACAGACAATCTCTTCAAGTCACGATTCGACGTGACCCTATGACGTAATCGTCCAAATATAAATCTGCACGTCTCAGCAAGTTTCTGTTTACATAAATCTGCGAGTCTGGGCAAGTTTCTGTTTTTCCTTTTCGGAAAAGAAATGTATTTCACACAAAACAAACAGGACAATATTATGACCCTGGCGAAATGTAACGTAGCCTTGATAAAAAATTTGATCTAATGGCGCTTCTAGTGTATGTGATGTACGTACGCACCTCACAGACAATCTCTTCAAGTCACGATTCGACGTGACCCTATGACGTAATCGTCCAAATATAAATCTGCACGTCTCAGCAAGTTTCTGTTTACATAAATCTGCGAGTCTGGGCAAGTTTCTGTTTTCCTTTACGGAAAAGAAATGTATTTCACACAAAACAAACAGGACAATATTATGACCCTGGCGAAATGTAACGTAGCCTTGATAAAAAAAATTGATCTAATGGCGCTCCTAGTGTGTCCACCTAGTAGTGAGTACAATGATTTAATATTTTAACGAGTCAAACTCACCGACGTTGCGAAAATCTGTACGCCGCTCCGATGTGTTTACGCGGTCCTAAATTAATATATATTTGGACCAGTCCAACTTTCCAGAGTCACGGACTGAGTGAGACACATTCATGTGTAGTATTCCTTGGTAAATTTGTGAAACAACACAATCTGCATCGAGAGGGGAATCTGCAATCCCCTTTCACTTTCGACTTCCTGTTTGAAATTCTATAGCTGACGCAAATTTGAAAATAATAGAATATTAATTGAACGGGCAAGGCCTGGGGCCGAGCCTGGGTCATAAATCGCTCGTGGTTTTTTAAGCGGCCGACGCCCATGGGGCGGAAGCTTCAAGAAATGGAGTTTTTTTCCCCGTAGTAACTTAGTGACCGCGCTCGTAGTAGTAGGTGTTGAAAGATATATATGCGCATTAACCATTTTTAGCGTTACTAAGTGATGAAGTAACAGCAAAGGAACGTGACACATCACAAGGTGTGCTGTGATACCGCGGAAAATTGCTAAAATGGCTATCCAATCCAGGTCGATATGCTGACAGATTTACTGACATAGACATTCTAACAGTTTGCCATACTCCTTCAAGTAATTCTTAAGTGAGTAAATCATGGACCGTGAAATTAATTAAAAACTCTTTAATTAAAATTATAATTTGATTAAAAGTCACGCTACACGAACTGCAATGAAGCAAGTATTATTCATACTCTGCTGTATGTTATTGTTTTTCAACTGACCAAGTGCAAAGTCAAAAGCTTTCACTGTTATACAGCCGCTATTCTCAAGAAAGACGCTCATGGCGCTTTTAGTACAATCAATGTTGGGGATGAGATTGCCGGGACGTCAGCTCATAGTAAAGGCGCCACTGTTCGACTCCATTTTTGAATTCATTTAACCCATCATGACCGTGGAATGTGAAATGATTGAATTGAACCGGTAAATATTTGAATTATTGAATCTCTCATTACCCATACATAGTGGAATAAGCATATCAGCTGGCAACTTTACAATGCCTCTTTTACCTCTCCCTTGAAAATTCACTAAGTTAATGGCTGGACGCTTATATTTATATATATTATTTATATAGCATATTCAGTATAGACTTGAACATATACAATTGAATGTATTGATAAAAATGGATATATACAAATTCACTTATCAATTCAGTTCAGTTTCTTGTGCAGATTACACCAATAGTAACTTAGCTTTTTGACTAGAAGTACTTTTTGTGTTGAACATTTACCAGGCAGCACAGACGTATATATAGGTATGGCTACACGGTCCTACACGGCCATTGTGGGTAGAAATGTAGAAATGATGCACGGCGTAAGTCTGGTTATATGTGCTATCTTTTTGTTTTGTTGCAGCTCATACGGGCGTCAGAACTGTAACAAACTGACTTACTAAGTTGGAAACAAGCATTGGAGTAAAACATTTTCCTTGAAAATAGCGCATGTCATGATTAGTCATACTAACAAATACAACGATTAAACTAAAGTTACATAAACTATACTAGCTTATACTGTATCTCACATTATATGCACTGAATGATTACTCCATTTGGTAGCTACCAATGTACGTACACTGAACATCATGAGACAAATGTAAAGCTTCCATCCAACTTTATTAGTATATTTATGAAACAAATATTGACGGAAACAAACGACAAGTAAATTTTTGAAGTCTATAGCATCAATATACGGAACCTCACATAGATAATGGTTATTATGCAGAATGTCGATACTGGTGGTAATTATGCCTTTGTTATGACGTGGCTGGTTATTCAGTGGATTATTACAGATACGCCACAGTCGAGGTTTTTTAATCTTGTGACTTGAAAAATCATGACACTGCTCGAAAGAGCTCCCTAATATTAACTATAGTATGCCTAATAACGAGAGTTGTATCTTGCATAGAGTTGAAGTGAAGATATAGCTCCACAGTAAACTGTCGATAGAGCTGACCTCAGTCGTTTACACTGAGACATTTCTATGCCGCGGTTTCTCACCTTCCTCAAAGCGGTTCAAATCAATAAACAAACCTGTATTTTGAAGAGTCTTGTATGAATCGAAGAGATCAACGATCGATTCACAATTGAAAGAGAAAGCTCTTGCTCATCTGGGAAGCCTTGTCTGACGCAGATGATTCATATAGATATATGACTCGTTTAACGATTGGCTTAGACAATGTAAAATGTGTAAACAACAACAGACGACAAATCCTGCATCTTCCAACATCGATGTTTTGTCGCATGTATTTGTCCCTTCATGTTAGCTTTGGCCGGAAAGAAACTGAGAATGAGGAGGCGACAACGATCACCTGAACGATCTGCAAAAGACTTCCCTTGGGTCAGTTTCGGGGAGGATACTGACTGCAAAATTACACCCAATTCTACTGAACGAATTTATATACGTACAGGACATAAGACGTACTGTCGGCCTGGGCTAGATTAGGGGAATTTTCCACATTATCAAAAAATATATTAACATGATCTCGAGAAATAAAGGGCCAAGGGCGCGCATTCTTTCTCGCCGCTTTCAACTCATGTGAGTTATGTCAAGCATAGTGGTTTCACAGTTCATAGAGGCTTAATTATAACTGCCCAGTGTCACCTGAATCGACGAAAATCGATAATCGAAAACATATAGAATTGATCGACAATAATGTTGCAAGCCTTTTATACGAGAACAATATACAATTATGCAACTGATGATCTGAAAACACTATGACAGGTTGAGATCAAGTCAGGATATAGCCTGATATACCTCATGGACGTGACTTTTGCTGGCTTGATTTATCCGAAACAACAATAAATCTGAAAGCGGAAGTGGCGAAGAATATCAGTCCGTCAACTGAAACGTTTTATTCCAACTTCATATTAAAACTGCGATAACTTGAGAAGCAGATTGAGAAATACCGATTAGAACAAGCGACTGAAAGATAGTTTTAGCAGTTACTTCGCCGTGAGAATCAGGCTTTAGAGTACAGTCAGAATATAATCCCAATAACTCGAACGTTTCGGAAACTGAAGCCGTGAAGCTGTTTTCCCTTGGATAATTTGTTTCACCTTTCGATAACTCGAACCCCCGGACTCGAACTCGGATAACTCGAACTAACTGGATCCCTTTGACAGCAAATTTCCATCAATTCACCCTCGCTAACTCAAACTCAGCGAGCGAGTAACCATATTTTACAATGTAATGAGCAGAAAACTGTTTCGCAATTGCTTATAATATATATTGTGAATCAAGGTAATGTATTTATACGATCAATTAACGAACAAATCTTAATATCAGAACAGTTTTTATTCTCAAACTTCTTGAACTTCTCCCCTGAGGGTTTGAATTAACGGGATTCTGCTGTAGAAGTAATGAACTACTATACTATATAAAACTGATACTAACTTAGAACTTGACTCGATGCACGAGACTCGATATGGCAAATTGGTCGGATATGGTGATATCTACAAAACACACAAAGCTCTGCGGAATATTTGACCGCAACTTCAGTTGGACTTACTTCGTAATACCTTACGTAATAAAACTGCAAGAACTAAATATTAATAGTCCAAATAATTCAGGGCGTATATAGCAGAAATATCTAGAAATACAATCTAGGTATGTACACATGTATAGAGTAGATATTTAATTTCTTGCGCAATAAACAGTAAATCACTTTAGACAGTCTAAAGTTCATCAATCACCTGCTTTTAGATTCGGTCTTCGTTTTCTAGATATCCTGTTGGCTTCCGTGAGTTGTCCTGCGAACGCAGACGGACTTCTGCAACACGCCAATTGAGCCATTAACGAAGAAAGCCCCGATAAATTATTAGCGTTTGCATTTTCAACATGCTTTACAAAATACGCATGAACAAACTGGGCAAAACAAACCTGTAATAAGTCAGATAATCTTCTCGTATAAGGCCTATCCAGAGTCACGGACTGAGTGAGACACATTCATGTGTAGTATTCCTTGGTAAATTTGTGAAACAACACAATCTGCATCGAGAGGGGAATCTGCAATCCCCTTTCACTTTCGACTTCCTGTTTGAAA
This sequence comes from Desmophyllum pertusum, assembly GCA_029204205.1. NCBI lineage: Eukaryota > Metazoa > Cnidaria > Anthozoa > Scleractinia > Caryophylliidae > Desmophyllum > Desmophyllum pertusum. The sequence goes on along the minus strand of MU827779.1, from coordinate 1,301,647 downwards.
TTCTATAGCTGACGCAAATTTGAAAATAATAGAATATTAATTGAACGGGCAAGGCCTGGGGCCGAGCCTGGGTCATAAATCGCTCGTGGTTTTTTAAGCGGCCGACGCCCATGGGGCGGCAGCTTCAAGAAATGGAGTTTTTTTCCCCGTAGTAACTTAGTGACCGCGCTCGTAGTAGTAGGTGTTGAAAGATATATATGCGCATTAACCATTTTTAGCGTTACTAAGTGATGAAGTAACAGCAAAGGAACGTGACACATCACAAGGTGTGCTGTGATACCGCGGAAAATTGCTAAAATGGCTATCCAATCCAGGTCGATATGCTGACAGATTTACTGACATAGACATTCTAACAGTTTGCCATACTCCTTCAAGTAATTCTTAAGTGAGTAAATCATGGACCGTGAAATTAATTAAAAACTCTTTAATTAAAATTATAATTTGATTAAAAGTCACGCTACACGAACTGCAATGAAGCAAGTATTATTCATACTCTGCTGTATGTTATTGTTTTTCAACTGACCAAGTGCAAAGTCAAAAGCTTTCACTGTTATACAGCCGCTATTCTCAAGAAAGACGCTCATGGCGCTTTTAGTACAATCAATGTTGGGGATGAGATTGCCGGGACGTCAGCTCATAGTAAAGGCGCCACTGTTCGACTCCATTTTTGAATTCATTTAACCCATCATGACCGTGGAATGTGAAATGATTGAATTGAACCGGTAAATATTTGAATTATTGAATCTCTCATTACCCATACATAGTGGAATAAGCATATCAGCTGGCAACTTTACAATGCCTCTTTTACCTCTCCCTTGAAAATTCACTAAGTTAATGGCTGGACGCTTATATTTATATATATTATTTATATAGCATATTCAGTATAGACTTGAACATATACAATTGAATGTATTGATAAAAATGGATATATACAAATTCACTTATCAATTCAGTTCAGTTTCTTGTGCAGATTACACCAATAGTAACTTAGCTTTTTGACTAGAAGTACTTTTTGTGTTGAACATTTACCAGGCAGCACAGACGTATATATAGGTATGGCTACACGGTCCTACACGGCCATTGTGGGTAGAAATGTAGAAATGATGCACGGCGTAAGTCTGGTTATATGTGCTATCTTTTTGTTTTGTTGCAGCTCATACGGGCGTCAGAACTGTAACAAACTGACTTACTAAGTTGGAAACAAGCATTGGAGTAAAACATTTTCCTTGAAAATAGCGCATGTCATGATTAGTCATACTAACAAATACAACGATTAAACTAAAGTTACATAAACTATACTAGCTTATACTGTATCTCACATTATATGCACTGAATGATTACTCCATTTGGTAGCTACCAATGTACGTACACTGAACATCATGAGACAAATGTAAAGCTTCCATCCAACTTTATTAGTATATTTATGAAACAAATATTGACGGAAACAAACGACAAGTAAATTTTTGAAGTCTATAGCATCAATATACGGAACCTCACATAGATAATGGTTATTATGCAGAATGTCGATACTGTGGTAATTATGCCTTTGTTATGACGTGGCTGGTTATTCAGTGGATTATTACAGATACGCCACAGTCGAGGTTTTTTAATCTTGTGACTTGAAAAATCATGACACTGCTCGAAAGAGCTCCCTAATATTAACTATAGTATGCCTAATAACGAGAGTTGTATCTTGCATAGAGTTGAAGTGAAGATATAGCTCCACAGTAAACTGTCGATAGAGCTGACCTCAGTCGTTTACACTGAGACATTTCTATGCCGCGGTTTCTCACCTTCCTCAAAGCGGTTCAAATCAATAAACAAACCTGTATTTTGAAGAGTCTTGTATGAATCGAAGAGATCAACGATCGATTCACAATTGAAAGAGAAAGCTCTTGCTCATCTGGGAAGCCTTGTCTGACGCAGATGATTCATATATATATATGACTCGTTTAACGATTGGCTTAGACAATGTAAAATGTGTAAACAACAACAGACGACAAATCCTGCATCTTCCAACATCGATGTTTTGTCGCATGTATTTGTCCCTTCATGTTAGCTTTGGCCGGAAAGAAACTGAGAATGAGGAGGCGACAACGATCACCTGAACGATCTGCAAAAGACTTCCCTTGGGTCAGTTTCGGGGAGGATACTGACTGCAAAATTACACCCAATTCTACTGAACGAATTTATATACGTACAGGACATAAGACGTACTGTCGGCCTGGGCTAGATTAGGGGAATTTTCCACATTATCAAAAAATATATTAACATGATCTCGAGAAATAAAGGGCCAAGGGCGCGCATTCTTTCTCGCCGCTTTCAACTCATGTGAGTTATGTCAAGCATAGTGGTTTCACAGTTCATAGAGGCTTAATTATAACTGCCCAGTGTCACCTGAATCGACGAAAATCGATAATCGAAAACATATAGAATTGATCGACAATAATTTTGCAAGCCTTTTATAGGAGAACAATATACAACTGATGATCTGAAAATACTATGACAGGTTGGGATCAAGTCAGGATATAGCCTGATATACCTCATGGACGTGACTTTTGCTGGCTTGATATATCCGAAACAACAATAAATCTGAAAGCGGATTAGAGGCGAAGAATATCAGTCCGTCAACTGAAATGTTTTATTCCAACTTCATATCAAAACTGCGATAACTTGAGAAGCAGATTGAGAAATATAATTAGAACAAGCGACTGAAAGATAGTTTTAGCAGTTACTTCGCCGTGAGACATCAGGCTTTAGAGTACAGTCAGAATAGCTTAGAATCCCAATAACTCGAACGTTTCGGAAACTGAAGCTGTTTCCCTTGGATGATTTGTTTCACCTTTCGATAACTCGAACTAACTGGATCCCTTTGACAGCAATTTTCCATCAATTCACCCTCGCTAACTCAAACTCAGCGAGCGAGTAGCCATATTTTACAATGTAATGAGCAGGAAACTGTTTCGCAATTGCTTATAATATAGATTGTGAATCAAGGTAACGTATTTATACGATCAATTAACGAACAAATCTTAATATCAGAACAGTTTTTATTCTCAAACTTCTTGAACTTCTCCCCTGAGGGTTTGAATTAACGGGATTCTGCTGTAGATATAAAACTGATACTAACTTAGAACTTGACTCGATGCACGAGACTCGATATGGCAAATTGGTCGGATATGTTGATATCTACAAAAACACACAAAGCTCTGAATATTTGACCGCAACTTCAGTTGGACTTACTTCGTAATACCTTACGTAATAAAACTGCAAGAACTAAATATTAATAGTCCAAATAATTCAGCGCGTATATAGCAGAAATATCTAGAAATACAATCTAGGTATGTACACATGTATAGAGTAGATATTTAATTTCTTGCGCAATAAACAGTAAATCACTTTAGACAGTCTAAAGTTCATCAATCACCTGCTTTTAGATTCGGTCTTCGTTTTCTAGATATCCTGTTGGCTTCCGTGAGTTGTCCTGCGAACGCAGACGGACTTCTGCAACACACCAATTGAGCCATTAACGAAGAAAGCCCCGATAAATTATTAGCGTTTGCATTTTCAACATGCTTTACAAAATACGCATGAACAAACTGGGCAAAAACAAACCTGTAATAAGTCAGATAATCTTCTCGTATAAGGCCTATCCAGAGTAACGGACTGAGTGAGACACATTCATGTGTAGTATTCCTTGGTAAATTTGTGAAACAACACAAACTGCATCGAGAGGGGGAACTGCAATCCCCTTTCACTTTCGACTTCCTGTTTGAAATTCTATAGCTGACGCAAATTTGAAATAATAGAATATTAATTGAACGGGCAAGACCTGGGGCCGAGCCCGGGTCATAAATCGCTCGTGGTTTTTTAAGCGGCCGACGCCCATGGGGCGGCCGCTTCAAGAAATGGAGTTTTTTTTTCCCCGTAGTAACTTAGTGACCGCGCTCGTAGTAGTAGGTGTTGAAAGATATATATGCGCATTAACCATTTTTAGCGTTACTAAGTGATGAAGTAACAGCAAAGGAACGTGACACATCACAAGGTGTGCTGTGATACCGCGGAAAATTGCTAAAATGGCTAAAATTTGTAATAGCCACCAGGGGATTTCTGTTTTGTTTTGGATTGTCGAATGTTTATTTGCTTTAGTTGACGGCATTTGGTTAGATATTACAGTTTCTACTCAGAAAGCTTTAAACTTAGCCAAAACAACAACACGGTTTAAATGACGCAACCCTTGTGATTATTACATGGTAAACATGATTGTTAATAGCCACTAGTTGACGGCGTTCGGTAGTTTCTATTTAAGCTACAAGTAGCCAAAATATTGCATCAGAATTTTTTGTCGAGTGAAAGTGCTCTTTTCATATAAAGAAACAAGCGAAATATTTAATTAGACAAGAGAAAATAACAGACGCAACCCTTCAGCCTGCTCGAAGGCTAACCCCGGACCTCCACTCGGCCGTGCCACTCTGTTTGTTACAGACATCGTTTCCCAAGGCTGTACGAGCTGAAATATTTCCTGAAGTTTATCAGCGTACATGTATTGAGTTTATTACAGGAATCGCATTGCAAAAAGCAAAGACAAATGTCCCACAGCAGTGAACAGCAGTGTTGTTGCAAAATGTGCTAAATTTGGCGGTGTGATCTTTGCGCGTTATTCGATCCCAGCGGGGAATCGGCTTCCGGTTTCACGCAAAACTGCGGACTTTAGCGAGACTGGCGTGACTACTTGTTTTTTCGTAGTCACTTGCCAACCTCGATCCAGGCTCTCTCTCCTTTCCTCTCCTTTCCTCCCTTGTCGTTGTCGTTTCTCCTCAACGACAAGGGAGGAAAAGGAGAGAGAGCCTGGAACTTGCCCTAGTTGACATGACGCAATCGTAAAATTAGCCACTAGATAATTTCTCTTCCACAAGCTTTCTGGATAATTTCTTCCTACTTTTAGAGAAAATTTCGATTTTCGTGTCGTGTAAGTGCTCTTTTCATGTTTCTTTAAAAAGAAAAAAGCAGCTGCTTTCAGTTTCAATTCTAGAGGACAGCCCAGTATACGCATGATGCAATAGAGAGACACCATTAATTTGCTCTTCGTATCTAGCGATCATAGCGCGGGCAGAGTTGTAAAAGTGCGTATTATCCTGTATAGGTTTTGAAAGAAGACTTTATTAGTGGGTGTTAAGACATCTATTCTTGATAAAGGTAGGTGTTCAAATGTTTATTTGGCTTTTAGTTAAACGGCATTTGGTTAGATATTACAGTTTCTACGCAGTGAGTTTAAATATTGCATCACGCAGTCACGTTTTTCGTCACGCAGGTTCGTATGTTGATTCTTATTTGGGGGGTGCACCTCAGAGTCCAGTGACCGAGGGGGAGGAGAGGTGGATTATTGTCCCCCCCCCCCCCCCCCCCCCCCTCAAGGTGATATCGATCGGCCGCTTGTTAACTCCTTTCTTGTTTTTTCGAGCTCACCCGGATCCCCACTCGGCCAACCGTGTCCAACTCGGCCAGACCGAACCGTCTGTTCGCAAGAATGAGAGGGCAGAGTGGTGTTGAGGTTCGAACTGAAATATTTCCTGTTTATAAGCGTATTGAGTTTTAAAAGTCCTGACCAATGAAGTAGCTTTTCCATTAAAAAGACGAGTATGTGAGTTCAAACCCGTGCCGAATAATCTTGCTTGACATAAATTTTAAACAGACGTTTCGCACTGTCGAAAAATGGAAGAGCAGAGAAGTGTTGACCTTTGCTGTTACCCGATCTTTTCAAAGCTGTTGCTGTATAATCACGCAAGCATCAGATATTTATGTTACTTGCGTGACAATAAAATAAAATAAAATAAAACAAAACAAAACAAAAAAATAAATTTGGACTGTCATGCGAGAGACTGGTAAAGAAAACAATCCAATTAAAGGAGCGGCACTGGTAACTAGTGTAATTCTAATATAAAATGACGGTAATTTGAGGAATCAAAAGATGTCCATTAGCGAAAGATAATTTATCGTAACTATTGGCATCGTATGGATCCGATAAATCTGAAAATTCTCAGCAGTGAAATGGAGGACTCAGATGGGAAATAGAACAAGGCAATTACAGTCAAAAACGGCTGAAACGTTTCCGCTCAAATAATAATCCATAACGGATTTATTTAATATTTCATTCAAATTGAATAATTAAACTGTAGCGTCCATTCGAACTGATCGAATGTTGATTTGATTTATGGCAAAATATATCTTTCCATCCCCGTGAGAGAAGTGATAGTAAAGCTGGAAAACAAAGTGGAAATGTGAGTGATTTGATCAAAAGTCAGGCGTTTGCCTCTACGACCGGGGAAGGCTTTTCACTACAGACAAATGCTAATTGTAGCTTGCTATGCTGATGAAATTTGCATATTGACAGCTAACTACCAAACAGCAGGGTTTGTACATTGTGCATATTGGAGGGGCGTGCGTGCCCCGGGGTCCGTGCACGCCTGGCTGGATAAAGAGCAATTTTTACGTTCTAAACATTATTAGCATGGAGTGGTGGGTGGTAAGTAGAATCACGGCTACTTTGGAACCCGTATGTCTCAATATTGGTCTACCGCGTTGATAGAGGTTCACTTGTGATGGAGAGGTGGTCGACGTTCACGATACTACGTGATTTTAATTGGAAGTGTACTTGGTGACCTATCCCCGGCCGCGTAGATGAGGATCGGGAGCAGGAATGGCGCCTGGTGAGAGTGCTCATCGCTCACCAATGTGGAGCAGGAATTAAATTCCTGCCGGGTTTTTTTCTCCGGGTACTCTTTTGTTCAGTTTTTCTTTTTCATTCAGTGGTTCATGCTTCAGACTACGTTGCCCATCAATTTCGAGAACCCATGGTAACCACGTATGAATGACTTGACCGTGATGCTTGATAAATTATTGTTCTTTATGTGTTCGACAAACGAAGCATGTAGCAAAAACCAAGAATAAATTAGTTTTAATGAGAGTAGCGTTGCCTATTTGCCGAATTTTAGCTAATAAGGCAATAACTTATTGTTGATTTTTTTCCCCTAAGCGCCACTTTTTCGTGTACCAAGGGTGGTCGCTTACGAGAGAGTTGACTGTACACGACTTTCTCTGTTCTGTTATTATTCAACTAGAATCTTGAAAACTGGAGCTTTCGGGTGAAACTTTCAACCATCACTAAAATCATACATACCAGAGCGCGTTTTTTCCGCCATTTTGAAAAGGGCGCAAACATGACACGAAATACAGTGTCTCGAAATGTAAAATAATTTTACAGAATTATTTTACTGATCAGATTTGACGGGTGTAGGTATGCTGGGCTGGTATGCTGGAAACGCGACTATACACTTCCTAGTGCACGCAGCTACACCTAAGTCAAAAATATTTCGTCAGTTATCAGGAGACGTCCCTGATTTTTAGGGAAATAAATTTGACATCACATTCTCGTTCAAATCCTGTATTTCGTGGTTAGTCAGGCTGACAGAAAAAGGAGAACCGAGACCTAGTCTTTGAACAAATAACATTCAAGTGGATATATCGAAAAAGCCAAACAGCGTTAAAACGTGGAGCACAATCTCGGACATAAATCCTTGAAACAATTCCCCCCCACACCTCTTCACAATGTTGTTATGCGACGGTTTATTTAAACAATCTAGCGGAACTACCAATATTGAAATGGGGTGCAAGGTGTCAAAATAGTAAAACCACCGCAGACAAAGCCACTCACTGCTCAGGCAAGGCTGAGATATGTAAGATTTAGCCGCCTAAGTTCTTCTACTCTCGATAACAACGAACCACAATCTCCAAAAAAAACAAAGTTAAAGGCTCTCTTTACCAGCTAAAGGTTTAAGCACTTACCAAACAAACGCTTCTCTACAAAACTCAGAAAAAGAAATCCGAATCCCTTCTACAGGAATAATTGATTGCTATTTTGCATTAAAATGTAAGCGATAGTCCTGATACATACGCGACACAAGACCTCCGACACAAACTATATATGTAAACGAGTGAGGGCAAGGTCCGGTCCAGCCGGCAGGATTCCTATGAAGATTGAGTTATATATAAATTGTGACAAGGTAGGATAAAATAAGTAGGAGGAAACCCCTATAATGGCTGATACCAGGTGTGAAATAAAACGGAGGTAAAGGGAAAACCCAGGTGACTTGTATGGGAAAGGGAGGGCCCAAACCCGTCCTAAGACAGGTTATAGGGTTTATTAAGATTGCCCTTCTGGTCACGGCAGAGCCAATGGGATGAGAGGAAGGGAAAAGTGAAATCCAAAGGTAGTAGTAAAAACCAGAAAACAACAAAACGCACAACCACAATAAAAGGTCAACATATAAACGATCGCTTTGTTTGTTATAACCGCCGCCTGGTTAGCTCAGTTGGTTGGGCCCCAGACTGCAGAGCGGAGGTCGTGGGTTCAAATCCCGGCCGGACCAACAACCAGAATGGATAGACCAAAATCAGATCAGACGTTACCCTAACCCACAAAAGAAAGCTAACAATTGTCGGGCTATAGTAGGCTAACCGGGGCGCTATTCTCGGGGCTAATCAGTGCTATTATAGGCCAACTGGGCTGTCGTTCCAAGTTACGACCTTAGCATCGATTATCACGAGTAATAAACAAGTAAAAATGAACAATTTATTTAATTTGTACCCGCATTCAATTTGCCATCTTTCTTATTTGGTGTGCTTACGTTGCTGGGTGTTTTGGTGTCTTAAACTGACACCCATTTTACACGCCTCGTTTTCTTGGTGTGTTTTATATGAACATCACGTTTCTTGGCGCTTTAATTTTATTGAGTTAACTCTCCAACTGAGTTCATTTTATTAACGCTCTACTGGCCGGCTTACAGTTGACATCACACTTTACTCAAGTGAGATTCAAGTCAGCGCAGCAATCACTATCTAGTCTATATATGCCGTGATACACTGGTCGCAAGACAGTTAATTTCTGCTTTTCTATCTTTTATTGAAAAAACGCTCTAAACATACATTAATAACTATTCACGGTGTATGCTTTGGTGTTACAAATAATATATAGTCTAAATAGTATCTTATTATTAGCCTTTCGAGACATCAAAAACAAAACGGACATTTTGTTCTATTAAAAAAAACTAACCAATAAAGAAAATTAGCTTTCCCAAGTAACGGGTGCTTGATTCATTTGCATTTCGCTGTGTTATTCAATAAGCTCCTACCAATGAAGACTGATATGTAATTCGTACTAGCAAAAATTAATAAGCCATCTGTAGCCTAATTTTAAGGCACATCTGTCTATTCAATGATTAGAATCAACACAGCAACCTATAATATTAACTACGATCTAAACAAAAACAAACTACTTGTCGCTTGCTAGAAAAGCTATTCTTTTCTGCACCATAACATTTTGAATAATTTTAAGTTTAGAAACTGATTTACTAACAAAACATTTGTTTGTTCTTATTTCTTAGAACAGGTTGAACCAGTTTCCGTAGCCTTGACTACTGCTCCTCAAGCAGTGGTTGACTGACGTTCTTTGTGAAAGTCGTCACTTAATTGGACAGCGGAGTTCCAAACAGCTTTTAAGTGCGTCATTTTGATATCATCAGGAATGTTCTCTGTTCCAGGAATTTGTTCTACGCCTTTTTCCTCCAAGTACAGCTCCAAATACTCTCCAAAACTGCAAAAAAAATAAAACTGTATTAGATATCTGTCTTCTTTCAAACATTTTGGTATTTTCGCTGTACTCGGAGATCAGGTAGAATAATGAAACATTCGTTACCCAGATCGTTACCCGATCTGTCGGCCTCGAACTTCTCTGTATGTCCCACCGAAGCCCATAACACGTTCTAAAACCTCAGGGCATATTCTAAAATGACATTTTCCGACAAAATTCAACCTTTTTGCCTTATTTTTACAAAATATAATCAAAGTTGGGAAAAAATTGGCTTTTTAGGGCCGTTTTTTGGCCAATCAACAATGCTTCAGGCAAAATTAACGCAATCTAAGTCATTTTTACCAAAACCAACAAGCAACAAAAATAAATATCCATGCTAAAATTGCCACATTTTTACATTTATGTTATTACATGGAATAAAACCCTTAAAAGTCTTGATTTTTGCCACATCGTGTGGAAAAAATTAAGCACTTTTAATTATTATTTCTAGAAATGACAAAAAGTATGCAAAATCCTAATAATAATGAACAAATTTGTCAAAAAACAGAGAATATTAGTTTTGGGTGAAAGAAATCCTTTAAAATACCTTAATTTTGCCAGAAACCAAACTTTTTGGCAAGAATTGCATTAAAGGAGCAACTTTTTGCCATAGACTGTCTTAATCATGAAACCAAGATAAGAAGCAAAATGTCGGTGGAAATTTCCACCGACATTTTGTGTCTGAGATTAAAATGTCGATGGAAAATTCCACCGACATTTTGTGTCTGAGAGTAAAATGTCGTTGGAAATTTCCACCGACATTTTGTGTCTAAGAGTAAAATGTCGATGGAACTTCCACCGACATTTTGTGTCTGAGAGTAAAATGTCGGTGGAAATTTCCACCGACATTTTGTGTCTGAGAATAAAATGTCGGTGGAAATTTCTACCGACATTTTATTGACAGAAGCAAATTGTCGGTGAAAATTTCCACAGACAAGTTGCTGTTTTAAAATTTCGGTGGAAATTTCACCTACGTACATCTACAGTTACTGTCAAAAATGTTACTGTCAATGAATTAAAGGGAAGTCAACATTTAATATTAATCTGGTTCTTGGACCTTCTTGAATGAATGATTGTTAGAAACAAAGTCTAAATATCGAATTAAATAATATTGTTGGTATGGACAGAGAATGCTGAAGCCGTTCTCCGCGAGCTAAATCTACAAAGGCACGAGTTCCGTTATATATGCGCTCAAAGAAGACGGGAAAGACAACCTGACTAAGTCGCATATTACAATTCAATTTCACAAAACTATACTAATTAGAACTCTACATAATTGCTTCTACAGTAAAACAAAACTATCTCTTGTTTGACTGATTTCTTTCTAAATCCTTATACGTATTTTTGAAGTAGCTTGTTTTCGTCATCCAATTCGAAATCCACAAGCAGTATATGCATTCGTTTGGTAAACGGGCATTCCATAGTTCTCCATTTGAATACGTCTTCCATTCATTTACAGCTCCCCTTTCAGTACTCTATATCAAATGTAGAGTCTTCAACTTTCACTGACGTCACTTTTCCTATTACCGTGGAGGCTTCTTATACATGTAGCCTTGGCTGCCTTGAATATGAATAGTCTGTCAAAGTGTCAGCCGTCTCTTAATCCCTGAGCACAAGTAAAATTTATCTTAATGCTTCCAAAGGGTTTTGCATTCTATTGACGAGAGCAGTTAATGTTTGCGGATTCTTGTATCGACCAGAATATACCTGAAGACGAAAACAGGATCAGTGTCTGAATTTATCGTGAAGATGTAATTGTTTGCGTCTATCAATGGTTATTGAAACTCTAACTAAAAGTTGTTTCCCTTGGATTTGTTTCACTGTAGTTTTACCCCTAGTATGCGAGCAGGCACAGGTTTGAGGTGTATGCACGTGCTACGAAAGCCTCGAAAATCACACGCAATCCGGCTAGAAATTAAGTGAGCCTGCATTGGTCACTGTAAATTTTTCATTTCTCCTTCGCCTGAACGAAGGACAATCGAGAATAGTGCTCACTTTCTCGCCGGCTTGCGCGTGATTCTCGCTTGCATATTGGCCCCAAACGTGAGCCGCCTGTTCGGAGGCTATTTTACTCCCGAACTAATTTTCGTTGGAGGTTCGATAAATCTGGTTTGTCGATGGATTCCACTGAAGTGTAACCTTTAAAGCGACAAGTCGCGAGCGAGCGAAAAAGTCGAATCGCGAGAGGGCCTTCCTTCGAAGAAACCGAAAAATGGAAATAATAATAATCGGAAAGAAACTACAGTGTATATGCGGCGGGGGAAAATAATATTGGAAACGACTTTTGGAAAGTCTAACTACCAACTGATCGTAAATCACTCTTATTCCTCTTACGACTAGTGAGGTCAGTTTGCGTCACCTCTACTAATTCAACGATCAGAACTTATGTTCTACTTACTTTACAAGTGCCTTGAGATTCCTTGGTCCTCCTGAAGTCGGTTCCACTGAGAAACTAATCAATTCTAGTATTTTATCATCCAGCAAGTAGTGACAGCTCATCAATTGTTCAAAGCATGTCGTTTTGGCGGATTTCTAGGGGTTTCCGTTAAACTACAAATAATGCCGCATTCCATTAACTCTAACCGGGCAGTGAGTGACCTTCGGCTGTATGTCCGACCATTTTTTTTTCGACGAAGCCGGGACCCCAGCACCGAAATAACTGATTGTCGTTTTGCTTTATACGATTTCTGTGAGAACTACGCAAAATGCTTTTGGTTAGCAATACAGATGCAGAATTGCAGTATTTGAAATATGCAGCGGTCTCAGAAAATCAAACAGGATGCCGCCCTTACATGTAATTGTCGGCACCGCTTGTTTGTCAAATCGGGAATTGAAAGCGCGTGATTTGAACTCAAGTAAACACTGCCTGATGATGCGACCTAGAAATGTCCACAAGAAAAATTCCTACCACTTTTATGCGTCAAGCGACAAGTTACGAAGAAAAAACTGTTAGCGAGGATCACCCGGTCACGAGCTCACCCGTCCTCTAGTTTCCAGTAAAGAACCAACAGAATGAAGGTTTGAAAAGTGATGGCGTCTCAACTGTTTGATACGTACATGTACTAGTTATAGTATACTATCGACGAATCGGCACATTCAGTCCGAGAAAGGCAGCTTTATATTTTGAAACTGATAGTGATCACGATGGTAGCCAAAAGATAACAAATACAGTGGCATGCAAGTTGAGAATAACGGCTGCGAAGGAGACTTAAGCACAACTGCCAGGTAGGCTCAAGTACTTTCGAGGACTTCGAGGATCAGGAAGCTTTATCCTTAGACTAGAATATTAGTGCTGTTGTTATAAACATTAACTGATTAACCTAAAATTCCAATGTGGCAGATTTAGTATTGGGTTTATATGCAACATTTATCAGTTAGGAAGTAACCACGGGAAAAGGTTTAATTTGGAAATATAAACGTTTGCGCCAAAATCGATTTTGTTTGTCTCAGTATTCAGTTTGCGGTCAAAACTTCGGTATGACAAGGCGTCGGTATAAATTTTCATCACCACATTGCATTATGATCCATCCACGCATTTCAAAGACAAACCTGAATATAGATAAACCCGTATCGTCTGTGAGGCAAAAGTAAAGCTCATCATAGGGATTATATGTACAAATACTTACCCGTTCGGTAAAATTACATGTAGTACAGCTACGTCGACAAAATGTGCTCGTCAGATTGATACCTCGGTTAATGACGTTCTCGCTTTGTTTTCAGGTTGATGTTGGAAAAAGAGAAACCTGAACAAACGTCTGTTCTAACTCTGTAACAGCAATGAAAATATATGATGATGGCGATAATCGATATCCGTATGGCTCGATATGGTATAAAATGTCGATGGTGATTATCGGAAAATTTGAAACCGAACGACACATGTAACGACCTCGAAAAACTATTGACTGGGCTATAACTAATATAAAGTTGCTGTTTTCACCGCAACATTGATCGTAGAAGCGGAGGGATTTCATGACAGTTAGTTTTCCTTCGCAGCCATTATTTGTGTCGTCACTTCTCTTCGCGGCGAGAAGCGTTACGTGTGCGACCCAAATTTACGGCTGCGAAGTATTACAAGCTATGATTAGCACAGGTTAGTTGTATGTCGGGATGTTGCTCGTGAGGTATGGATATGTTATACCCGTCCGATTTGATGTATGGATCGGGGGTATGGATGTTATCTCTTAGACCGAGGTATATGGATGTTATACCTGACAGACTTAAGGTATGGGTGTTATTATTACCTTTAGTAGACGTTATACCAGAGACCGGAGGTATGGAAATTATACCCGTCTCAGAACACATGGCACATTTCTTTCAAATTGTACCATCTAGTCTGGACAATGCATGCGTAGCTGCAGTAATCAAGAGTATGTTTTCAGTGTTTCTATACTACTACTTTTTTATAAAGCGTTTCTGAATGCTAGAGACTTTTGATCGAAATGAAAGCCGAGAGTAAAAATAACCTATGCAGGAAAATAAAACAAATAAAATAAAGAATGTTAGTCTTTTCGTTGTTTATTATTAAGTAAAATATCGGTGGACATTTCTATCGACTTTTGTGTCTGAGAGTAAAATTTCCACCGACATTTTGCGTCTGAGAGTAAAATGTCGGTGGAAATTTCAACCGACATTTTGTTTCTGAGATTAAAATGTCGGTGGAAATTTCCACCGACATTTTGTGTCTGATATTAAAATGACGGTGGAAATTTCCACCAACATTTTGTGTCTGAGAGTAAAATGTCGGTGGAAATTTCAACCGACATTTTGTTTCTGAGATTGAAATGTCGGTGGAAATTTCCACCGACAATTTGTGTCTGATATTAAAATGTCGGTGGAAATTTCCACCGACATTTTGTTTCTATAGCGTTAAAATAATAGTGAAATTTTTCATGGTTCTTAACACAACTATCGCAGGTAATATTTTTGTTAGAAAGTGCATTTCTTGACAAAACGTTTTATTTCAGGCAAAAGTGAGGTCTTTTCAGCGTTTTTTGACAATATCTTGCCAAACCAAGTTAGATTATGGCAAAATTTTAACAAATTGAACAGATTTTGCAAACGTAAGTTAAATTATGGTAAAATTTAGTAAAATTAGGTGAAATATTGCAGCGTGAAAGCAAAAAAATGCGAGTTTGGCATAAAACTACGAAAATGATCACTTTTTGGCAGATATTTGCTGTTTTAGAATATGCCCTGAGGTTTTAGAACGTGTTCCATTTTCCCCTCTACGTCATTTTTCTCTCCTCTATTACTCGTCATGTCGAATCTCTGCCATACTAATTTGCTACTTTTTCACGATCATTTTGGAATGTTCGTGATGAGAAAGTCAAGGGTTATAGATATATTTTCTACAATAGGAAATAGGTCTACGCATAAGTAGGCCGATGATAATTAACAATTATTCGCCGAAGGCGAAGTGACTATTGGTGAATATTCACCTTTATAATCCATCAAAATTTTTTCTCGCGCGCGATTGGTCTAATCACATCACGCGACGCAGCCAAAACTGGGCAATATCCGGGTGATATTCACCAAGTGATATTCCCCAGTTTTGAAAATTTACGTTTCACGTTCGCAGGTTCAGTTTTCGTCTCAAATAAATTGCTAAATTAAATAAAACTGATTGTTTTGAACAGACTAGAAATATTTTTGAACGCCTACAAAACTATTTTGATGTTTAACAGCTTGGCCGACCGAGATCTTCCACGGCAAACAGAGCGGCCTTGTGAAAAAAATATTTGAAGGATAATAACTACAATAGCCTCCATTTGGCTTCAAAAATATGCTCGGATATTTGTCTTTGGACATTATCTGTTCCTCGAGGCTCACAGTTTTCCTCGAGCTTCGCTCTCGGAAAACTGTTCGCTTCTCGGAACAGATAATGGCCGCGGACAAATATCCGAGCATATTTCCTCGCCAAATGGAGGCTATTGTTTATATATTCACGATGAATAACTAAATATAACTTCCGCCATTTTTTGCCCGAGACAAAAAAGTAAACTTTGCGGTATTTCCAAATAAGGTAGAGAGGGTATATTGCCTCTGAGAAACCGATCAAATTGCTTGAAAATGCATTATCCTATGGTTAGTATATTATAACAAACATTAGTAAAAATCTACTAGTGTACTAATGCAAATGAGACAATCTGATTGGCTGAGTTACGCGTATACTATCATCCATTAGTGTGCAGTGGTTGGGAGGTTGTCTACAAAATGGAAGTTTTTTCTCGTTTCCGAAGTTTCGGAGGAGGATTTAGAGTTATTACTAGACAATTGTTATGATTTTTACTAAAACAATTAGATTATTCGCTCTCAATTTCTATTGTAACAATAGAGTGTTTTCTGTCGAGGAACTATCGGCTGATAGTTGCCCGCGGAAATTTTATGTTCTAAAAAACAAATATTAGCCCGAGAACGAAGTTCGAGGGCTAATATGCTAGTTTTTTAGAACATAAAATTTCCAAGGGCAACTATCAGACCGATAGTTCCGAGACAAAAAACACTCTATTGTCGTTATTGTTCACCACTAAATTTTTCCGCGCGGCGGCCTAAAAACTGAGAACGACATGAATTTATTTATTTCGATTTCTAATTACACACTGCAACGCTTGGAGCTTCAAAAAATAGTTTTGCATTTCAACTTTTGTCCTCGTAAATACGTACAAAACTTTAGGTTAAACTTCGGTATTACTTTTTCAAAAGTTTATAAATCGACTGAGTGATTTTTCAGTTCCATCTAAATGAAGTATGATTTGTATGAAAAACGGCGGCAAAACCTGGCGCGGGTCGCCAAGTTGAATCAAAAGAAAGCTGGACAAAAAGTTTTCTTCTTCGGATTATTTCTTCGCTCAATCTCTTCTAAAGTTTCATATATTCTGGAAAATTGTGCAAATGATTTAGCACAAAATGGGAAGATCTGAAATAATTGTGGAGTTGAACATTATGTTCATTTTACAAGTCAAACGGACAACTGAACGGAGTCGAAGATTTCACTTGTTTACGTCGGGCAAACGAACTGCCGTATTTAAGCTTCATAACCGATATTTATTGTGCTGATTCAAGCTGGAATGACAAGCCTCTTGGAAATACAAGGTAACAATACCGAATAGGCTAAGCTTAAACTTGTGGTGTAAACAGGCTGTCATTTTTTGGACGAATTTGTGTCGGTTTACCGATCTTTCCGTAAATTGTTTAGTGCTCTTTCATTCGCATTTATTACAGGAATTTGCCATTAAATATTTCGTTTCCAAACTTCGTGGCATGCTCATATGTTATGAAAGAATTGATAGAGAGTAATTTCTCACTATTTTTAAATTTATTCTTTCAACAGTTTAGCTCAAAACTGCACAAAACGGTTGTTTTTCGCTCGGGCGGGTACTATCGATCCGGGGTTTTTTGCCCGACGGGCACTATTGCCTGACAGTGTCTCTCCGCGGTATGAACACTATCACGTCACGTGTTCGATTTAAGCCAATCAGAATCAAAGAAAATTTAGTGGTGAACTATAAGATGT
>MU827779.1:1265625-1283949 GCA_029204205.1 Desmophyllum pertusum | reverse complement strand
CGTTACGCCGTTACGCCGTTACGCGTTACGCCGTTACTCGGATTACTAACACCCTTGCCTTTCTGGCTTTGTACAATTCATGAACAAACTCAGTTTTGGTCAAAGAGCCTCTATGGCGTTTTCCAAAAACTTAGCTCACATTTTACGTAATGGCAATAATAATTTTCTCTCACAAAACAATTATTCTTGTAACTTAATTCTTTCAGACACGATTCTGACATTTCATTCAATTTTTCTAAACAACTGACCATAATTAATGATATGCATGGTGGACATGTCTGCATGGAGTTTCACTCCTAAAAATTCTACAAACTGTACACTACATATTATTTTTTGTTAAATACTCAGTACTATGGCGTCAAATTAATTCCTTCTGATCTAACATTCTATATTCTTAAAGCTTAGCATTCTTATTTTCGTTCCAGCAATTCTTCACCTTCATAAGTAAAAAGCCTATTGGCATTCAATAAAAAAATAGTAAAAGCCCATCACATGGACACCAGCAGTTTCAGAGCGATAATTAAAACTATTTACAATTGATGTACAAAAAGCTGTACACAAATAATACGTTATTACGTGTTACGCTGCCTCGTCCTTCAAGAACAAGACATGATTTCAAATTGTAAAACTTGCAATATTTTTTAGCGGAGCGCTAAGGACCATACATTCGTGAACATACAAGTTAAGAATATATTAAACGTTCTAATAAATTCAGTAATTCTTATAATTAATAAGCCGCTACAGGGAAGGCCAGTTTCAAGGTTGCTTCGTGTACAGTAGACTCCCGCTATCTCAAATCACTCTCTAACTCGAACTGAAACCCGTTTCCCTTGTATTTGCTTATTGTTTTTCAATCATCTACAACGAACTATCTCGAACTCGGTTATCTCGAATCCTTTTCATCTCGACCTGCAGTAATTCTGATATGTTTATTCTTGAGAGCTCGAGTTAACGGAACTCTACAGTATGTTTCACTATTAAATAAAAACTACAGCACAGTTGTCGTATCTTAATTAATGTGGGAATTTAAAGTACTGGCAGTGTTTTTACTCAAGCAGAGTGAGTCCAGAGTCGCGCTTCGCGCTGCAGTTCCAGTTCGCTCGCGGCTACAACGATCTGAGAAAATAGAGAGGCTGTGAACAATCTAAGAAATCCAGCTCCATTTAATTTTCACAATCTGTCGAGGTAACCATGGTAACCAGAACTTCAGATACTTTAAAGACACACTGTCACGGACTATCTCCACGTTGTCGCCAGTAAAAATTGTTGGCATCTCTCACAGTTACACATCGAGAACAAGAGATTTGGAATACATCCATCTATAAAGCATGGAAAACAAATGAAAACCTGTTATTACCAGGCTATTACTGCTATCAAACGGCAGTGCCTATAGCATTGTTCTGTATATCGGCTTTTCAAGAGAAAGAGAACCTGTGCATTATTCTGTGCATTCTTGGGGGAGGTCACTTTACATGATTACATGTAAATAACTGCATGAAATGGCTTTTTTAACAACTTGCCTGCACTTGCGAGTAAATTTCCGACACTGTTTGACCACCCAGCACCGCAAGTCTGTACAAAATGTAACTCATATTTAAAAACTTGCGACTACTTGCATCTCCGTTTGGCCAGGGCTTTAACATGCGAGACAGTGTTTCATCCGATTTCCAAACGCGTGGTATTTTGAGCTCTCTTCTCGTTGTTTGGAAATCAGATGAAACACTGTCTCTCGTGTTTGGGGTTGTCTGTACATGTTATCAGAACAGGGACACTTCCTAACAAACATACTGCCGTCAATTATTACTGAACATTGTTTCTACCTCGGTATTGTTGCTTGTATAGTATTAAATTTGCTGTTGAATATAAAAATGTAGGCAACTACTTAACAACTTTTGTTGAATAGATCAGCCGCTGGGTTATGCTAAAAAAATTAGACGGCTCGCTCTCGGTTTCTATCGCCTTTTGATAGTTGACTCGGGGCGAACTATCAGCCGATAGAAATATCGAGCTTGCCGTCTAAATGTTAAACAGCAGTACCTGGAAGTAGGCGCCTAACACAATAAGGACATCGAACCGGTCAATCACGTGCAGTGCCCAAATGAAACTCTGTCCATGTTAACAATGGTTTCCATCCTCCAAGATGACGAAGCAGAGCCTCTGTGGGACTTTGCGTTTCTTCTTGGATGGGTAAAAGGTCATCCAAAATCTCTTCTTGACTTCCAATCTGTTTCCAAGGTGTTTCAATCCCAACACCTTGGCTGTGCGTTTTTCGTATTAAAAAGGTCACACACATTGTCCATGACGTCGATGTCTGCAACCAAATCTTTTAACAAAGAACTTTTTGTAACTGCAACGACAACGGCAACAACAAATCACAAACCTCTTCTTACAACACTTTGGAGCAATAATGCAAAGGATGAACTTTAAATTATCTTAAAAATGTTTGCATTGGCGAAGCATCTCAAGGAATGCACGTGTCCTTTACAGCGAAGAGTGCCCTACTACTGTAATTGCCACTCGACTTGACAAAGTTTTGATTAATTTTTTGACAACTTTCTGATGGCTTCCATTTAAACTAGCAAATAAAAATGCAAGAATTCCGTTCCCTAAATATGTCTGCCACTTTAATCCTCAGCTAAAGAATCCGAACATGTCAAGCTTCATGTGTTAGTTTACACTTTATTTTAAAGGTCCAAAATGATATGCGAGAACAACGACATGTCACTAGTCTTTTGTTTAAATTTCCTCGTTGGTCTTCTGATAAGTGCCCCTATCCTAATAAGCTCATTATTGTTGTTTTGGACTGGAAGCGTTGTACTTTTCAAAGCTTACCGCCATTTTGTACGATTTTTGCGAATTCAAAACCAAGCGAAAATAAGGGCATTAGGGTACATGGAATGCTGAAAGCTAATAATTACTTACAGTTGTTTTAGGGGATCAGATATTTTAACTTTAGCTTGGTTTTAGACTACGAGTAATAAATCCCTCATTTTTCTCAGGGATCGAGTGGGCGAGCGCGCGCAAAGTGCGTGGTAATATAATAATACAGAAGCTTATCACCTAGGTGATTAGTTTCTGAATAATATAATAACCTCCCATGAGAAGATGCAGGCGAGGCGTCTTCTCTCCACGCGTCTTCTCGTGGGAGGTGATTTCGCGCTCACCCACTCGATCCCTGAGAAAAATGAGGGACTACTCGTAGTCTAGCTTGGTTTCAAATCCCCCAACTACCTACCGTACCCCTAGTTAATAGACAATGACTGGTTTTACACGAAGTATGTCAGTCTTATGCTTATGCAAATTTTAAAAAGTAGTTTTAATTAATAAATGTGTTAAGGTTGGTTCACACAATATGACACAACTCGACTTCATCCAGAAGTGGTACCATAGAGCCTTATTAAAGGCAAGGTATTCTAGTTTTGTAAGACATGTTAAAACATAAACTAAACAATCAGTGAGGATTAAATTTACCCTTTGAACTCTTTTTGATGGCTTTGATAACATCGTGTCTTTGTATAGCTTCCAGATGGTTGAACAATTCCCCAACGATCAAAGTTGGGAAGTGAACTTGAAAAATATCAAACAACTTCTCTGTTGGATTGTCAGCGCTGAAAGTATCAAAACTCTTGAATATGGTCCTTGCTATACCCAATTTAGCAGCCAAATGGGACCAGTTTTTCAAACCAGATTTCTGCTTGTCCAACATGAAAGCCATCTCGCCAATGATATCTGGATCACTGTCGAACAGATTGCACACCAAAGTTTCGTCATTCAGAGGGGATTGGTCACCTGAAAAATAATTCCACAGTATACATGTCACAGCCAATCACAGGACTAGTGCGAGTCATGTGACCTGATCATTAATGTGGCAATCATATGCCAGATATCTTGCAAGATAATTTTAGCCAGGTTGCAATATCTAGTTTGAAACAGAACATTGTTGAGACACAGGGTCTGTCCGGTTTTCAACTGGCTATCAGGGGCAGACTGTGACAGTCATTGAAAAGAAAAGACGCGAGTCACTCCGGGGTGGGTGGGGGTGGGGGGGGGGGGGGGCACTCCCTTATATACGCTATATAGGTACGTGCCGCTGGACAGGGTATGGTTTTAAAGCATTTTGGTCTGGAACAGGGTATAACAAAAGGTATTTTTTGGTCTGGAACAGGGTATCAGTTTCCCAGAAGTTAATTGGCACGAAGATCGGTAATTCACCTCACTACGTTAGTCAGACGAAATGAAAGGCGTAAGAGACGTAAGAGTATAAAGAAGCTTTACAACTACATGTTCGCAGTGCTGCTTACTACATGTAGTTTAGCCTTTTGGGTTAGAAAAAAATCGTTACAAATCGTCTGGAACAGGGTACCTTTTTTAACATTTAGTCTGGAATAGGGTCGCAAAATTAGCGTTTTGTGGTCTGGTACAGGGTAATGGATTTTATAGCCCAGTGGCACACCCCCACCCAATTTTTTGGGGAGTACCCGCCCCCCCCCACCCCCCCCCACCCTGGGGAGTCACTTTCCCATGTTTCGTGCCATTTGGAATATTTACTAACGTTTGACCTGTGACATTCCCTACCCTATTAATAGAGCGGTTTTCAATTGAGTGTCAAACGCAATCTGGAATTGGCATTGGTTTTGCTTTACTACGCTCTGTGATTGGTTTAAAAAACTCACATCAGCTACTCAACCAATGAGATGCAAAAACCAACCAATTATTGTGACTGGTCGCACGTGTTTTGGTTTTACAACACTCAGTCAATGAAACCTGCTCTAAATGCTGTTTTGATGCTGATAGAACCAACATTTAAATTTTTCACTTACAACATGGGAATGGGAGAGATCAGAGGGGTAAAGGGAACACCCTATGACAACAAATAATAATAAAAAAAAGAATTAGATAAACAAGATCGTTTTTAAGAGTGAGTCTCAAAAATCATGTTGGAATCTCCTCAATACTTGGCTTGGTGATTGACAATGGAAGCTCTTATCAAAGTAGAATTGGTGTCAATCTACTTTGACCCTAATGAAATAACCACTGCACAGCAACCTGTAGCTACACACAGTGTATGATAAACTTCTTAGTGTTCACCAGAGAGCCTATAAGCTAGATAATTAAACACGGAGCAAGCCTATAATAAGTCGAGGCTGAGCCAATCACAAATCCCAATGTACGACCAATGGTCTCATTTGATTAGTTAATTCACCCAGGTCTAATATGTGCAATTAATATATTACTGCATTGTTCAAGTTGTTTGCACAATCACAAAGCTTGCAAATCTGAATAATTTTGAAAATTCCGCCAAAGTCACCTTCACGAGACTCGTTCTAGTTCTCGACATACTCAGAAAAATGGAAACAGGTGGCTCTTTGATCGCAGGCTTGAGCTTTACCACAATTTTAGTTAGCTGCAAAATTGAATTCTCAGGGACTTGGACTGTACTGTCGAAATGGGCGAAGGGAATTCATTGTTTGCATTCAGTTCTTCCAAACGGTGAATAGATGTATTTGTTTTGTGCTCAATATTTATTATTTAGCTTGTTTTATTCAACATAAATCAATAATAGTTGTTTGGATAAACCAATTCCAATTCTCCTCAAAGGTTGTTGTACGACCGTTATTTCGGCTTCCACCACATGCCATTAATGATAAAAAAAAAAGCCAACAAAGCATTTCAGAGGGGGCGCGTCCTTGCCTTTTATAGGCTCGCTCCGTGTTTAAAAGCAAAGCAGGTGCGGGAAATTATAGAGAGTTAACCTACACAAAAAGGGTATGATGATTAAAATTATATTAATACATAAATCGTCGTTACTCACATGTTTCATGTGTTAACAGTATGCCAATGACATCTTGCCTCTCAATTTGGCATAATCCATTTTTCAGATCACCAACTGTGATATCAGGGCTAACTGACTGCAAATACTCAAACATCACCTCTGTAGGACTATGAACTTTATTACAGTTAAAATTCTCATACTCGTCTTCTGGGATGTCAAAAACCTCAGCAATGTGCTTCCAACATTTGCACTGACCATACTTATATTCTTTATCCAAGCATCTGCCCAATGCCTCTACAAGCTCCAGGAAGCCCAGTTTGGTCTTGTTAGTGGGTCACCTAAATTGTAAAGAAAAATTAAAAACTGTAGCAGCAACATGCTGCATTCACCTCACATTATTTTCACAAATTGTTAAGTGTGCTGGAGTTTGAAGTTGGGAGAGTATGAAAAATGACGAAGACAGGGTGCACACATTTTTCAGTATACACATGACCCTTTAGGTATAAAAGAAAAATTAAGTCACAAGTGGGATACATAAACAATAAAACATAACGTCCATTTGGCCAAAAAATATGAACATATATTTGTGCGCGGACATTACTACATGCACATCTGTTCTGAGAAGCTCACAGTTCCAGCAAGCAATAAATTATTAATTAAAGAATATTAATCGCCCCCCTAAAATAATCACCCCCGTTTGGAGTGAAAAAATATATATATATATAAATTATAATTTTTTTATATAAATATTATCACCCCCAGCTATTATTCAAGCAATATGGTACGTGCCCTCAGTACAAGATATCAAATTGACCATTACTTAGCTGAAATGTTGTTTTCTTCTCAGCAGGTCGAATCTTTGAAGCACTTGAAATTGAACGAGTCACTGGAGGATGCTCTTCCTTCGGTGGTGGACAAAGGGGGAAACTGTGTCTTCTTCCACCACCTGGACTATGAGGGGAATTATCCCTTGATCTGTCCTGAGGTACAATAGTGCTTCCATGGGCTCCCTGGGTATTAATTTGATGGCTTAATTCGCCTGCTGGACCTGCCACTGGTGGTACCTCTTTAACACTATTCTCAGGAGGAAAATTAACCAAAGTCACCACTCCTTTGCCATGCACATCAGTTTTGTTGCAAGTATTTAAATTACAGGATCTGTAGGAGTTTTCAGTTGGAGAGGGTGTTTCCTTGGCAAAATCTGAAAAAAGGTCATAATATATTCAATTAACTTTAAATGTAAAACCAGGAATTCCATTGTTCAGAAAGTATACCATACATATTCTCATCCCCACAGAAGACCACAAAAATTCAGAAGGAGAGGAGTCAACTTCAAAGGGAAAAAATCCAAAGGAGGAGTTGGGTTTCACAGCGAGCATATACATGAACACATAAATTATCTAGACATTCATAAGAAATAATAGTCATATTTGTTTTACTTAAAAACTGTCTTACAAATTTTTTGTTGAACTTCATCTTCAGGTAGTCAAACAATACCTGTCCAGTGTACTTCAAAAGGTAAAGCCGCACTCGGGCCAACGACTGGCCCACACTGCTGGAGCTTATCCCAGTTTAATTCCATAGCATGAAACCGACTCCAACTGACCCCCTGGATGGGATGCTAGTCCATAACGGGTTATTACCTCCCAGCATTTTGTCACCGGTACCCATTTATACTCCTGGTGGAGAGACGCACTGTGAGAGTTTACAAGTGTGAGTGTCTTGCCCGGCCAAGAACATATAACACAATGACCCCAGCCAGTAAGCGCTTGAAGTCGGACTGCTCGATCCAGAGTCCCAATATGGGTATATAGTGTTGACCAATATACTGTATCAAGGGATTAGTTGGTCAATACATCATGTGATGCTTGGGCAACTGTGATGTATAATGGCATTTAATTTGCATGCATAAAATTATACTAGTTTTCACAACTTTTTTGGTGTCATCGCTTAAATTTGATGACAAAACATTTTCCTGTAAAAGCTGGTATACCTTGATCATTTTTTTCTTGAAGCTTTTTCTCTCCATTCACAATCGGTACTTGCGGTTGAGTAGTTTACACCATGGTCTGCTGACTTGTCGGCACCTTTGTGGCCATCTGTCATATTCAAACCTGCCACAAATGGATTTCCTGTTGAAGCTGTGGTTGCTGGTTGAGGTAATATCTCTGCCTTGTTAGCTGCTTCTGTTTCCTACTTCACTCTTTGACTGTGGATCCAGCAGTGGATAAACCCCACCCGCGGCACCAACCAGCATATCTCCTTCTGTCTCATTGTGCTTTTCACCATCTGTTGAAATACCGTACAAACACAGGGTTGGATAAAAAAATTTATAATGGCCTGAGTGATCAGTAATAAAATTATTATTACGGAATGAATGAATGATGGAATAAATCAGGATGAATGAATCAAAATAATTACAGAATGACAGATGGATGGACTGAAGGAGTATATATTTTATATTATATATTGAGTATATTGTATCGAAGATACATGCATTGAAAACAAAAAAATGTACCGGTAATTTACGTTTTAGGGAAACAGTAACTTACACTAGTTGTCTCACAAAAAAAGTTGTAGCCATGGAATGCAGAATGGGAAAATGTTCCAGGAGGTTGATAGTTAAGATTGAATCTGATGGCAGTAAACCATTACTTTAATCAGCACATTTAATAAATTACTAAATGAGCATAATTTGTTTGGAAATAAAAATAATGCAATTGGTACCTTTTGATGCACCAGCTCCATATAATGATGAACGAGTGTTACTGCAGGGATCTACAATCAGAATGTACAATCAGTTTATAATCAGGTGAAATTGTTCTCACTGATAATGATCTCTCTGATTTAAATATATGTAATGTTTATAATGCTAAATTCTGACACAGGAAAGCAATAATTTTGTAAATATGTCCTGTCAGAATTTGACAGGGTACATATTAACAGATACTGTAAATCCTTATTTCGTTTTTCCCTTGTCAAGTCCATAATTTAACCAGTTGTTAATTTTTATAAATTTTATTTTTGGCAAGAAATCTGGAGTAATTCTGTATTCTCTTACATTGTTTATTTTATTTGGCTTCGCCTAATAAAACATTCATTTTGACTGCTTTTTACAAGCCCTAGGATTTCAAATTGCATGGATAACAATTTTTCGGTTCCGTGCCCAGAGACTATGGGAACCCATCTGTAACTATTTTTCGGTTCCGTGAAAACTCATGGGAACCCATTTTTAATATCACTGGTTTCAATAAACATGTTGTTAAAAATACTTAATAGAACTTCATTGCATAACGTTATTACAGAAGTTTATATACCTGCCAACTTTTCCTAAGTCGAATGCGTGTGATTTTCGTATCCATATTACCAGAATTTCAGAAAAATTTCCACGACTTCCGAACATTGCCGAAGATGTTCCGACCACTTCCGAACATGTTCCGATGATTTCCGAAGGCTGCCGAATGTCGCGGTGCGAAGCTCAAATCTCGGCGCGATCTTGCTTGTTTATATTTAGGACTCAAACGCGACATTTAGCACTGTTCATTGGACTATTTTGGGTGGAAATTGAATCCAATTTTTCAAGTTAATGGTTAAGAACAATTAGTCCGGAATTGTGAGTCAGGCGTGTGAAATTGTCCTGTATGCGTGTGATCGATGTTTTCGATCCGCAGGCGTGTGACTCACGCACAATACGTGTGAGTTGGCAGGTATAGAAGTTATTGATTATTGACTGTCTCTGTCACTAGGAACTGAACTGAATGTTCGTTGCATATCTTGCATTTTAACAGTGAGACCTGGTTGTCAGCATCAGTTTCAACAATAAAATCCTCACTAAACTCCTCAGTAAATGTTTTCAGACTAACAGAGTCATATTTTTTTCTCTTTGTGGCACCGGAAGCCATGACGATGTTATTTTACTCAAAGATCTTTCATGCGTAGAAATCCAAGATGGCGGAAGAAATCAAACACGTGGGCTACCAGTACCATGCAATGCACTTTGGGAACGATACAAGATGGAGGACGAGCGATGTGAAACAACGTTTTAGTTTCGTATATAACCGGAGTAATAACCAAAGAATTGCTCTACTAGTTGAGAATCAGAGCGGAGAAAAACTCATATCAAATGAATTTTGATCGGTAAGGTTGAATATGTCAATGGAAAACGGTTTTTCGGTTCCATTATTTCTCGAACACGGTAACAACACGGTACCGGAAACGATTGTTACCGTGAAATCCTATGGCTTGTTTTTAAGGAGAGGGGTGGGTTTATATTTTAAATTTCAAGATTTTATGGGGGCGCTTATTCGAAGGGGGCGCTTATTCTTGGGGAGAGCTTATTCAAGGATTACGTTAAGTGACTGATTGGAAAAGAGGGTGTGGATTTAAAGTGGAATACTGGGAGGAGAGGGAGCTGCGGTGGTCTAATGGTTAGCGTGTTGGACTCAGGATCGAGCGGTTTGGGTTCGATCGCTGGGGATTGTGATTGTGTTATGGTCTTGGGCACCTGAGTACCGGAGGGCAATCTGACGTAAATGCTGAGAAATTACATGCGATGGACTAGCATCCCATCCTGGGAGTAGCATTACTCCTAGTCTTCATGCTATGCCTGATAAGCCACTAGGAGAGGGGGGCTGAACTTCCTGCTTCCTATAATGTTTACTTCCAGTTCGTTCCCCCTTCTGTTGTCACTTCCGCACTTTCTTGTTTGCTGTTTCCCTACTTCCTTTCATCTCACAAATGCTGTTTTTGTCCCTTGTCCCCAGGATGCATTTTATGTGGGTTACGCCAAAGTTTTTTGGCATGGATTTCATAGATCGTAATCTTACTGTAAGGCCCGGACACACAGTGCAACATAATTGTGTGCAATATTGCGCATATGACTATATATAGTGACTGTCATGCTGCAACATTTTGCGCAACCTTGCAAAAACTGGCCAAGCTTGAAACAGGTAAATATGTTGAAGAAGAGCTACATGTATGGTTTTTAGTTTTCAGTTTTAGACACACTTGTTGCTTGCAAATTAATGTTGTAGAAGTAGAACAAGATTCAACTTCTACAATATTGTGCACAACAATTTCAGGGCTGGACACAATGCAATTTTGACATTTGCACGCAATGTTGCGCACAATGTTGCAACGTGTATCTAATCCCCACTTGGTGTAGAATTTTGAAAACCTTGGCTTGGGGGTACATGGAATGCAACTTGGCGGTTTCACTCCCCCTTCTCTCTGGGGGTTCTTCTCCTTCTTCCTCCCTCCCCCCCCCCCCCCCCCCCCACCTCCCTCTACATTATTACATGGCCTTTGTAGTTCAGAATGATCAATCAAAGCCTGAATAACTTAATTTTTGGGTAAAATTCAAAAGTGATTTTAAATACATAATAATGAGCTCACCTGTTTCTAACGCGCTCCCTACTATAACAGGCGATGGGTGTTTATTGATGAAGTTCAACACTCCTGCAAGCTTGCAATCTTTGTTGAAAATGATCGCTCCCAAAGGTTTCTCGTCACCTTCAAAGTCGCCTTCCTCGAGGAAACGTTTCTTCTCGTCATTTCGTAAGAAATAACTGGGAAATCGAGACTCGTCGTTCGCAAGGACACTGTCAAACTGCAAAAGATCGTATACTCTCGTTGACAACTCGCAAACATTCCTATTTCCTCTGGTACTGGCTGTTCTTTCACCGCAAAACACCAAGCATTGCAGCTGATCCGAAGTCAATGTCAGCGAAGATACATTTTCCTTCTCAGTATCGATCGCTTCCAAGGCTCTGCTTATTAGGCTGCTTTTACCAAAGTGCCATGATCCCAACGTAAGCTTAGTTAGAGCGACATAGATAATTCCATTCAACTCGAACACGTCGTCGAGTGAGCTGTATAATTCACTCAAGGGTTTGCGTTTCCAGCTTTCTTCTGTCCTTTATCCCTGGAAATTCAGCCACGATCTTAAACAGACGGCTCACGCTTCTTATTCCGTTTCTCTCGTTCTTGCTTTTCAAGGGCTTCAAGATGATCTTTTGTCAATACTTGGTTACTCGCAACCAAGAAATAATTTGGTGGTTGTCCCATGCGCCACGGAATAGAGAAATTGTGTGCTTTCGAATTTCGCCAAGCAGGTTGGACCGAGGTGTTTGAACGTTTGATGTCCGCTTGTTTCTTCAACAAGGCGACCGATTCCGAGCACGGCGTTGCTAATGCTGCTGACTGCAGAAGAAGAAGCCATCTTGATCTTGTGAAAACACTCCGCTCACGGCGGCATTTAATAGAAGACCAGTGTTTTTTTTTATCTCAGAACGGTTGCATGATGCCTCGTTTCCGTGACTTGCTTCCGGAAAATTCCCGCCAAAGTTTATTTTTGGCAAGAAACGTCATGCGCTGGTTCCAAACAACAGGCGAGAATTTTCCGTCCCCCGGCCCTGTCTCTTGCGAGAGAAATTCGTGATTTTTTCGTCCCTTCCGGTCGTTGTGCACGATTTTCCCCTCCACTTTATCAGTTTTCTGGTAGTGTCATGCCTCGGAAATTCAACGTCTTCCTTTGACATCAGTGACAGGCTATCCACCCGGCCCCACCCCCACCCTACCCACACTTCTCCACTTTCTTTACGGATTTTTATACTGAGCAAAGTACTGATACTACTTCTCGAACAAACAGTTATCTTTCATAGAAACCACAGAGAGTGAAGAGTGGTCCGGGACTGACTCCGGGTTCGAACCCTGGCCGGGGTCATTGTGTTATGTTCTCGGCGAGGGCAAGGCACTTTACTCTCAAACCGTCAGGGGCATATTTAAAGTTCTAGTGTGATTGGGGGGGGGGGGGGGGGGGGGAGTAGCGATACAGTCAACTCTCTATGAGATGGACTCTATCGGGACCAGCACCAACTCTCGGTTTCCGCCTGACATGATTTGCGGATTTGCACATTAGGGATGAAGGAACTAGTGTCAAGGCAAAGATTGCTTCCCCAAGTCTTATTTACTGTCAGATTCAGCATCTATTGTCCGTTCTGAAGTATTTTCTAACCAAAAAAGCTCTCCATACGGTGTTCGTTAGAGTCTAGAGAGTTCAATGAGAGTTCAATTACAGTAACACGACTGATCCAAGAACGGTCGGGACCAACTCCAGATGTCCGTTTACGAGCAGAGGTGTCCGTCTTAGAGAGAGATGACTCAGTACTCCTAGTCGCTTTACTTATTCCGACAGAAACCGGACTTTTAACTTAAAGTGTCCGGCGGCAACGACTCCGCAAACGTAACACTGTGATCTCTCTAACTTTTATTTCTTCTCTCAGATAATTATTTAGATGAATCCTGTATGTCAGGAGCATATCACTCTGGAGCCTCTATCTGTGCTGATTAATGGCAACAGCCTAGTTACACCTTCGGCTATTCAATTTAGAATCGCTCTCCCGTTAAAAGATTTCCGTGTACCCAGGGCGGGAGAAGACTTAGCGCCCAGCTGGCCCGGTTGTTCAAAGCACGATTAAGCTAATCCAGGATTAGCGTGAATATTGATTTCAGTTTTTAACTTTTCAGTGAAGTTTCTGTTAATATTTTTTTGCCCCTCAGCTTTGACTAATGTCAAACTCTACAAAACATGAGCAGTGAAAAAAACACTTATACAAGAGAAATTAAAACTTTGATTAACTTTTTATCCTGATTAGCGTTAATCGGCTTTCGAACAACCGGGCCCAGCTGCAGGTGTACCTGTGTACGTTCGCAAATTCGTAGTAACGACATCCGCCGTTCTAGTTTATTCCACGTTCCCGCTCTCGATCGTCTATTCATGGTTTTATTTTTAATCAAAAACATGAATGACAAGCTCGAGGTGTAACTACGCCGTGTCATATAGGCCCAGTAAAGGGAGATGGAGGAGAAAGAAAAAGACAGGCGGTCGACAGGGATCACCGACTCCCAATTGAATCACACTTTTGTTACTGCTCGATCGACGGCATATGTCACGAAATTGTTTAACTAGTTAGGTTTTGAATCTTGAAAGCATGACAAAAGGGCATCGCTTACACTCCATCGTATGAATGGTCTTCTCCCAACCAGCCGCAATCTTGGAGCTATATACCGAGAAGGCACTGGGGACGAAGTTGTAAGGCGTTTGCTCCTTACTTAGGGGTGGGGGGTGGGGGGGGGGGGGGGGGAGGGGGGGGGGTGGCAGGGGTCTGAACTTCCCGCTTCCCGTACCTTGTACTCTCGATTCTCACTCCTTCCATTGTAGTTCCGCCTCTTTGTGCCTAATTCTATTGCAAATATTACTTAATGCTGCGATCCTGGGTATTCCCGCCCTCTCTTCTCCCGCCTCCCATATACTTCCCACCCCCTTTACATCCGGGTTCCCGCCCTTCTGCCCCCCCCCCCCCCCCCTC
This sequence comes from Desmophyllum pertusum, assembly GCA_029204205.1. Taxonomy (NCBI): domain Eukaryota; kingdom Metazoa; phylum Cnidaria; class Anthozoa; order Scleractinia; family Caryophylliidae; genus Desmophyllum; species Desmophyllum pertusum. The sequence continues at coordinate 1,269,807 of MU827779.1, read as the reverse complement.
CCCCATACTTATATCAGCTACTCGATCGCTGGAACAAAAATCTGAAGTGCTGCTTTATCGCGTTCTTGTGTGGTACTCGTCAGTTCCTCATTGTCTCCAGGGCTTGTTTCTCGTGTGCTGACGGTTCTTTTCAAATCTCGCCTTCTTTTATACTCCATCTTGATGTTTTGAAGTTTCCATGCAAACAGTTCACACTTCGTCAGCACTTGAGATATTCTGACCAGTTCGTTTCTTGACGAAGGCAGCAATGGCAGCCGTAAATGAGGCACAGCAAATGGGAAAATGTCTTGTTTGCCTCTTGGATGCTCAGGCTTAGATATCTCCAGCTCATCGCTCTCACTCTTTGGGTTTTTACGACTTAATGTCTCTCCTACAATTACGTCAAAAGGCTCAATAACAGGTCCAAGGTCGTAACATGATATCAGCTGTCCCCGCAGAAGCTGTTTCAACTGTTGCTCTTCCCCTACAGGGGTAACTTTTTTCGGAACTGTCCACGTTGATTCGTTTGACGGACGATCTTGTTTGGCGAATTTCTTGCCTCGTTTTGGTCCTTGCATCAAGATTTCATAACTACTCGTTGTCATGGCAACAGATTCCCTTTTGGCGTGGTTTTCATTGACCCTGCTTATCTCACTAACCTCGCTTAAAATCTTAGTCAGGTAAAGCAATCACTCCTGGAGCGCTGATGATTCAAATAAAACCGATGAACATTTGCCTCTTGCAACTTACAGTCATCCTCTGTTACTTTTTTCCTTTTCTCTGTTTTTCCTCTTGACCAGGGCCTGAAACAAGGTCCAGAAAACACTGGAAAAATACCGACATTTCCCAAGTTCTCGAAGCTATTGCTTCCATGTTTTCCGCGGGTTCCACAAGTCGGTTTAGGTGAATTGATTGTCAGTAGTTTCGCCTTACGTTCCGCGAAGTTACTGCCATAAAGAACCATAGGACTAGATTCCTGTCCCCGATTTGTCGTACCTTTGGCTTTTGTTTTGGATACACAACTGTCGCCTTTAGCTGGACCGTACACTAGTGACGATGGCTGAACGGTTGGTAATTCAAGCTCCATTCGCGAGAGAGTTCTGCCTGTTGGTCTCTCTGCTTTCTTTTTGGCGTTGCAGAAGTGCACCTTTCCTTCTTAACTGCCGAAGCTGAATTTCCAGTTCTTTGGCAGTTTGTGATCTCAAAAGAGACCCGGTTATTTCATCCACGTTTTCTTGATAATCAGACATGTTTGTTTAATATCAACCTTGCATACGACCAAAGGAAAACGGGGAGTGCAACTAAGTTGTTGAATAGCTAAACCCGTTTCTGACGCAAACGATTATAATAACGAGCAAATGATCGTGACACTTCCATTTTCACACTTTAATTTCCGCTTAATGAAGGGAATTTAAATGCAAGTTCTAATCTCTGACGGCCTCTTTTTTCGGTAACTTATTCCTCACATGAGGCAACGACAAAGTTTCTTTATTTTCCAGCCATTTTTTAACAAATTATTTTTTGTTACAGTGTTCTTGGAACAACGTACACCAGTTATTCAATAGTTAAGCGTCCTTACATAGATATATACAGTATACCGTACTTGATATGGACTTAATATCGTAAAATTTCACCTCTAGTAATGGCGTTATAAAACATTTTAGAATAAAAATTGTAACAACTGTAATGATTATGGTTGTAATTAGTGTTAACGTCAGTTGTTAGTAGCGCAGTCTGAAAAAGGAACACAAAAGCAATTAGATGGCGCGTGAATTCAGGTCCTATATCGACCCACCTAATTACTGTTTTCTTTCGGCTTTTTTGGCGGTTATTTGTAAAGCTGTTAAGTTGACAACAGGAAACAATTATACGTGTAAAACGTTTTCACCTTTAACATTAACACGTCATATGTTTTCACTGTATAGTAAATTTACCCGAGTTGAATTAAAATCTTTATCTAACAAAAATGCTAACTGGCAACGCCAGTTTTGCGTTTAGCAGCCCGTCAACTATATCTTATTTGACATTTTAGTGTGTAGTATCGCTGTTTTGCAACTATTTCCAGTATTTTGGCAAGCCCGTAGGACAACGATCATAATACATACTAAAATTTATAATATAAGATTTATTATCCAACGGTTGGCATTCCCGAAAACCAGACTTTGAACTGTGTTTTTCACTGTGCGGGTCAGAAATACGAGGACCACAACCTGTTTAACCGGTTTGACACATGCAAACATCGTGAGATATATGAACTCGTTTTATGCGTTATTTATTCTCTACTGAGAAGAGTGTCGTGTCTGATTGGAAATCGCAAGTCACAACCAATCAGAGACATTACAGTACACGGATCTTTGTAGTGCTGCGTCATCAGTATGGAATTTTCGGCTAGAATCTCAGATGTCTCTATCGCGAGGAGTGGGGGGGGATGGGGGGGGGGGGGGGGGGGGGGGGGGAGGGGGGGGGGGGAGGGGTGGGGGTTTATAGAACGTTCGACGAGAGACGCCTCCGCGTTTCAACGGAAACGCTGCGTCTTCCACGCAGCGATGGGAGACGTCACATCAATGCCGACGTTTCCATGGTCGCACGCTGAGTCACGCATGTTGACCATGTTCACATTTACTTCCTGTGTATAAGTCTGTCGAATGCTCCCAATGACTGCCGCCCCACTGTCACGAAAGTGGTTTAGAGCGCCGTACCGTTAACCGGCATCACAAGAGCTGAAACTTGTATGATGTCTTCGACCCACTAAGGATCACAAAGATGGCTGTTTAATTCATTTCCAGACAACACTGTCTGACTGACTGATTGCGAATGGTTCAGTATGCATATGATATCCACGTTTCTTTGTTCCACGTTCCCAGTGAGGAAGCAAACCAATACTCATGTCCTGGAATAAACAGTCCTTGGAAATCTACATCAGCCAGCTTCCAGCAGAATGGAGCAAGAAACATGCAGGCCACATCCATGGCGAATGTAAAGGAATCTCACTTTCCTCCATCTTTTGGTTCTGCTGCTAGCGATCTCTGTTATCCTGGCGAGTACACTCTCCATCATGTCCAAAGAGTACAGGCCAGATTGCAGCGCCTTTACACAAATAAAGTACAAAAATACAATCATTTAGAGTACAACAGAATTAACTGTGGCAATAATGCTAAGGCCATCCCCATAAAATATTTTGTTTCCCATCGCCCGACAGACCCAATTTTTTCAAAAAGTAAAAAAAAAGTTTCTGATTCATTGCCTGCGCCCTTTTCTCGGGTGTTTCCAAGTTTAATTATGCTTTGTTTACATCTTAAAGTCACTCTGAAACCTGAATCTACCCAGTAATGACGTATTCGGAACACCTTTCAGAGTGATATCGGCTTGTTGCAAAATGGTGATCACGAAAAAATCGCTTGGAATTATTTTTATGTATTAATTTGTCAATCTTTTCGTTGTTCTCGGTTTTTTAACCGACCGACCGACCCACTTTCACGAGAGAGAGAGGGCGATGGGAAAACAAACATTTTATGGGGATGGCCTAACAGTCACGCCCTTACCTTCCACTACACTACAGAAAACATGGGTCTGGATCGGCAAAAAAAACTGAAACGGTATTTCAGATTGGGTATTTTGTACCTACTTGAGCAGAACGAGTCCGATAAAAAGTGGGGTATGGAATAGGTACGGAAAGGGGTCGACATTACACATTTTTGATTCGGACTAAGTTTAAGCATGAAAAGGCTCACAAAAAAGTAGATATGAGCCAGGGAAGCGTTTACCGACTTATATGGCTCCAAAGTGGATAAGAAAAGGTATCCGGACCAATGGATAAAATCATGGTACGCATCATTTACACGACAACAATATCACTGGCCCGGGGGGTGGAGGGGGGGGGGGGGACTCCCATATAAAAGTGACGGGGAATGATCGCAGGAAATTTTGAAAAGAACCCCTAAAAAGTACCAAAATCTAGTTTTGTGGGTGTGGCTCGAATTCATTCTCACCCCTAAGAAGTACCAATGTCTAAGACAACAACCTTGTCCCTGTTTATATAAAAGCTACCGGAATAACTCTAACAGGCATGTCATTTTAGATTTTAATCACCCTAAGGCTTGTACCAAACCACGAATTTTAAGCCCTAAAATGTACTGCGATCACCCCCCCCCCCCCTCCCACTCCCCCGCCCGGATAACACTGAGGTACCAGAGGTTTTTTCTC